>CAUYRT010003330.1:0-26907 GCA_963574885.1 Lepilemur ruficaudatus | reverse complement strand
GTGTATCCATGTATCAAAACATCATGTTGTATATCATAAATATATGTAATTTTTATTTGTCTACTAAAGCTTAATAAAGCTGTAAAAAAATCTGAAGAAATTAAAAAAAATCTTCATCTACAATAAACTTCAGGCCCGGAAAAAAAAAAAAAAAAAAGGTTAGGTCATTTGAGTCTTGTAAGAGAGCAAGCACTTGAGCAAATCAATCAAGCCCTATGGCTGATTGTAGAGTTGCCCATTATCCATGGGTCATTTATTGCAGAGGTTTGACCACAGGATATGGTAGCTTCTTTATGTCTTTTCTGCCAACATTAGCCCATTTATTCTGGCTAGTATCCTTAAAGAAATCTAGAACCAACAAGTCTGTATCTCTCTTACAATCTTTCTTCATAAACCTGAAGATGATTAGTAATTTATTCCTTAGACTTCACTAGAAAAGTAATTTCATTTGAATGTTTCCTTTCCTCTAACATGCTACTTGAAAATATTTAATAATTCTGAATATTTTTCTGACATACGTTCACATTATTCTGGTCATATAATCTTGCAAAAATTATTTAACCTTATTGACCTCAGTATCTTAATCTTTAAAATGGGCATAATACCTATACCTTAAAGGGTAATAAATATTAAATGAGGTTAAGGTATGTAAAGGTGCTTCTCTAAGTGCCTAGCATATAATAAGCATTCAATAAATTTTAAGTATTATTAGTAATAAAAATTAGCACCTCATACTGAAAATGTTACTCTAATAGCATGCCAATCTATGCTGAAATATAATGGATAATTTATTATATGTGATTTAGAGATTTACTGGCATTAGCAAAATTGTAAAAATCAAGTAATCTGGCAAACTTGAATATTAAAGTTCCTCATTTTTACCTGTATTACTCACTTTTAAGGTAAATTTAAGTTTACCGTAAGTTTAAATTTGAAACAGTAGTAAAATAATCAGAGGAGAGAACAGTATATATACTTAATTGCCAAATAAATTTGAGGGATTTAGAGGGTGGAGGAATCACCCTCTAAAGAAGAATCTTTGTAGTACCTCCCTGGCAGAACCAGTGCTCACGATTCCTTTGGCCATCTGTTTAAGTCTTGTATAGAACTTTCTTCCCCTCATAGACTCTTCACTTATTTCCATTTAAAACACTCAGAGGCTCATTCAGTAGCATACCCTGTGTGTTTCTTCCCAAAGGGACACACTCAATTAGAGCCTCCAATTTCCTCTGTTTGTGTATTCAATTACTTCTTGAATAATATCTTTATAATAGTCCTGCTCTGTACCAGGTAAGCATTTTATTAACTCCTTGTACATACTTCTTGTTTAACTTAACCCACACGAAGAACCATGGAGGAGCAAGACGGAAGAATTCCTAGCCCTTGTTCCTCCACAAAAAACACCAATATAACAATGATATTCAGACCAAAATAGCTTTATGAGAAATCCAGAATTGAGTTAAGAAATCAAAGCACCCCAGATAAGCAAAAAAGAAGCTCTCTCTAAATTTGGATTAGGTATCATTTCTCAGGATTTATTACTCTCTTGTCACATAAAGATGTATATCAAGTATCCTCCAATTAACTCATTATTTACCAGATGGAAATAGGCAAGTTACAGATGGGAGGGGTGCATCTAACCTTTGTGCTTTTTCCACCTCCCACGTAATAATGGAGCAGGGCAACTTTAAGTAGGTCTATTTCCTCCTCTAGAGAGCTGTCACTCAACTTCCCCAATGCAGGCTATTGGAAAAGACCAGGGCCTGAGATTCTTATTCTAGCTATCTCAGCTGAAACCTCGATGAAAAATGTAATCAGAGTTCTTCCAATGTTTTGTTTGTGTGTTTGTTTGTTCATTCAGATAACACCTGTCTGGCAGTTGTGACAACACATTCAGAGCTTTTCATTTAGAAATAATGATAAATAGCCACAATTCAGCCAGAACACTTCCAAAGAGAAACTATACATTTTTATTGCTGATAAATATTGTGCATGTCATAATTATAGAAGGTAGCCATGGCCCTGGCCCTATCCTTATAAAAAAGGCTGTTTTATGCATCCAAAGAGACAGTTTACCAGATATTAAGACAGTTTTCCAGACAAATAACCCAAATCAATTTAGCCACTTCCCCTTCAAGAGACAACAGAGAAATTTCTCTGGTGTTTCAAACATAGCTGAAAGCTGTCACAGGTCCAATTGAGAGGCAAACTTAGTACCAATTGCGTTCACCTAAGCAATCAATCTCAAAAGCCCACTCCTCCTTCTTCTAAAAGCAGTAAACTGTAAAATGGCCTTTGTTTCACTATTTTTAGTTGAATGCATTTGCATTAATAGCAATATTTTCAGTGAAAGTTATCCCCACATAGATTTCTGAAAGCTTTCAGTTTGCTGTTGCAATATTGTACTTGGAAGAAAATACATCAGCTAAAGAGTCTAACAAGGTTCACTTTGGAGAACAGCTACAGTCTGTTGAAACACAGACTACTCAAAGGCCCCTAGCAAAAAGAACTCAGGCTGGGCATTCAGATGTCTGAATACTCCCAGCTAAGGATCCATTTTCCCAATGGGTCAATGGGGTAGAAATATACTTACTCTAGAAATAGTGCCTATAGCCAAGAGTAAAAGAGTCAGGCCAATGTGTTAGAGTCAGAAGATTCATTTGACTCATCATTGAAGCAGATGGCAGAATAGGCACTTACTGTAGTTCATTCTGACCTGGGAGACTCCTTGAAGCCATGCATAAATAAAAACAAGAAGGAAGGATAACAGCCAGATTCACATGACTATATAACTGAACACATATCACTCTTCATACTTTTTAGCTGTTCTTTCACTTTCAGTAATTGAAGTTTCACCACAATCGCATGTAGGAAAGTCATTTCAAGCTCCATTTTTAGAGATGAGGAAAGTGAGGCTCCAAAAGTAAACTGCACTCTGTGTGGAACATTATCATAGTCTCTAAAAAACTCTAAAGGCAGAGACTCAGGCTCATTTCACTGCAGTGTCCTCAAAGCACCTGTCATGGTGTAGAGAACTCCTTTGTTGTATAAATGAGCATTGCCCACAGTCACTCAGAAAGCAGGAGCTCCATTAGAGATGTAGTAATGATGTCTTTGTAATAGAGAGGTTTCAGTGAAGTCTTATAATTCACATATTTACTCTGTTCTATTCAATTCAGAAGTTTGTGTCTTAATCAGTTGGGAAAAATATAGAATTGACATCTCTGATATTACAACTAGAAATGTGCTTGAGTCAAATATTCCTTTCTTCCATGGCAACCTGAGAGTAGAGCCAGTTTCACAGAGCAGAGACCTAGATGAATGAATGAGTGAATAATGAAACTAATGTTGCTTCCCCAAAATTCCACACTTTGCCAGTGCTATATTTTTTGTTCATGCTGCCCCTCAGTCCCTTTTTTCTTATTCAACTCCTACTCATCTGTCCAGATTCATTTGAATACCTTCTTCCTCATTGAGGCTTTTGCCTTTTCTTCTACCTTCTCCCCCAAAATGAGTCGATCTCTCACCACAAATGAGTTTGATTTCTCTCTCTTAAAATAACATGGCCTTGTACTTCTGTCTAGTGGCTCCTTTATCAGGCCCTGCATTATTAGAATTATATAGATATTTAGATGAAAAATTAAAAATTACTAGATTAAAAATTAAAAATCACTTCATGGGAAGAACTGGGTGTTACTGGGCTTTGTATCTGCACAGAATATACTGAGTACATAGTAAGTGCCAAGTAGATCATTACAGAATTAATTGACTATGGTTACAACACTAAACTGAGCCATTAACCACTGTTTAACCTCAGTTTCCCATATTTTAGATTTCCCAGGACTTTACAGTTTTCTAGTCTTTTCCTGTCACTATATCTATCCCTGTTGCAAGCTAAGAAAAGAGAAAAAGAAAAATTGTAAACATGATCCAACATTTGCAGTTTATCTCATTGTCATTTTTCCTAATCTAGAGATTTTCTTTTCTACATAATTAATTTTTCCTACTGATATTTTGAAACACAGTTATCCTACAAGTTGCCTTGCATCTGTTCACTTAAGAGAATACATTAATCACCTTAACAACATTCGTTTAGAAGTATCTAAAGCAACATGTCTATATGCGTGTTTTTGTGTACGCATATATATATTTATCTTATCAATTTCTAGCTTATATGTAAAGCGATTAAATTCACATACTCAAATACACATGGGGAAATGGTCTTTCTACACCACTGCAGAGTTCAAGGAAGAAATACTCCTCATGGGTATATGGGTACTCACTGACTCTACTTTTTCACCCTTAGTGAGATATAGCCTCATGATACTGAGAACCTAAAAACACAAGACTCTGAGAATAAGAAGTAGGAGAACCTGATGTTTATAAATACTCCCTTAAACATACGTGCATTATTTAATTCTTCCTGAGCAGTGATATAAGCCACACATAGAGAAGGGATATGATAGAGCACAGAATCAGATTTCTTACACTTGGCAAGACCGTGCTTTACTTGAACAATGTCACCTGCTTCTGCATGCCCCACATTAAAGACTCAAACGGTTAAAGGAATAATACTGCTTTTGCTCCTACTCTGCTAGGTACCTCACTTCTGCTAAATCTGTATATCTTTGGCTAAATGAACTAAGACTTTACTCATATATGTGTGTGTGTGTGTGTACAAGATATAGAGAAAAAGAGAGACTTGCTCTTCCCACCAATCTCTGGCACACCTGAAACAACACAAAATCTCACCTATCAGACTATAAATTCTTAAAGATCATGGTTCTCATAGGTTTCATCCTTGGATACCCCGTGTTATCTTCATAGTTACTTGTAATAGTTAGTGTTAAATAAATATACTGAATGGATAAAGTGAAGTTTCAGCATATCATTTCCATATTAGTTTCCCATGGCTAGTGTAACAAGTTAGCACAAATTTAGTGACTGAAGACAGCAAAATTAAAACATACTACCAGAGAAAATCACCTTTAACAAAGGAAGACAGGAAAGACGGAAAAAAGAGAGAACCACAAAAAATGCAGAAATTAAATAACAACATGGCAGAAGCCCTTACCTATCAATAACTACATTAAATGTGAATGGATGAAACTCTCCAATCAAAAGGCACAGAGTAGCTGAATGGATGACAAGAGCCGACTATATGTTGTCTGTAAGAAACCCACTTCACCTATAGACTGAAAATAAAAGGATAGAAAAAAGATATTTCATGCAAAGGAAAGCAAAAAAGAGCAGAAGTGGCTATACATCTACCAGACAAAATAGATTTCAAGACAAAAACTATAAAAAGAGACAAAGAAAGTCGTTATATAATGATAAAGGCATCAATTCAGCAAGAGGGTATAACAATTCTAAATATACATGCCTCCAAGACTGGAGCACCTAGATATACAAAACAAATATTGTCAGAGCTGAAGAGAGAGATAGACCAATACAATAACTGGTAGAGACCTCAACACTCCATTTTCAGCAATGGACAGATCATTGAGACACAAAATCAACAATGAAACATTAAACTTAATCTAGACTATAAACGAAAGGGGCCTAATAGATATTTACAGAAATTTTATCCAACAGCTGCAGAATACATGTTCTCCTCAGCTCATGGATCATTCTCAAGGTTAGACCATATGTTACAACACAAATTAAGTCTTAAAAAATTAAAAAAAAATTGAAATCATAACAAGTATTTTTTTCTGACCACAATGGAATGATACTAGAAATCATTTAGAAGAGGAGCATTGAAAACTATATAAACACATGGAAATTAAAGAACATGCTCCTTAATTACCAGTGGGTCAATGAAAAGATTAAGAAGGAACTTTTAAAAATTCTAGAAAAAATAAAAATGAAAACATATTAAACATATTAACAACATTAAACAACATATTAAAACCACCAACATGTTTTATGAAGCCAATATCATCACCCCGATACCAAAACCAGAAAAGGGATCAAAAAAAAAAAGCAAAAGAAAAGAAAACTACAGGCCAATATCCCTTATGAATATAAATGCAAAAATCTTCAATGAAATCCTAGGAAATTGATCATTTCAATTGATGATGAAAAAGCATTTCATAAAATTCAACATCCTTCATGATAAACACTCTCAAAAATCTGAATTAAAAGGATCTTACCTCAACATGATGAAAGCCACATATGACAAACCCACAGTTAGTGTCATCCTGAGTGGGGAAAAATTGAAAGGCTTGTCCCTAAGATCTGGAACAAAACAAGGATGTCCACTTTCACCACTGTTATTCAACATACTACTGGAAGGTCTAGCTAGAGCAATCAGATAAGATAAAAAAGTAAAGAGTCTCCAAATTGGAAAGGAAAAAGTCAAATTATCCTTATTTGCTGATAACATGATCATATATCTAGAGAAACCTAAAGACTCTACAAACACACACACACAAAAAAAACCTATTTGAACTGATATATAAACTCAGTAATTTGGTAGGACACAAAATCAACATACAAAATCAGTAGCATTTCTACATACCAACAGCAAACACTCTGAAAAAGAAACCAAGATAGTAATTTCATTAACAATATCTACAGATAAAATATAATGCTTAGGAATAAACTTAACCAAAAAAGTCAAAGATCTCTATAATGAAAACTATAAAACATTGATAAAAGAAATTGAAAAGGACACAGACAAATGGAAAGATATTCCATTCTCGTGAATTGGAAGAACCAATATTGTCAAAATGTCCATACTACCCAAAGTAATCTGGAGATTAGATGCAATTCCCATCAAAATATCAATGACATTCTTCATAGAAATAGAAACATAATGCTAAAACATATGTGGAACCACAAAAGAGCCAGAATAGCCAAAGTCATCCTCAGCAAAAAGAACAAAACTGGAGGAATCACAGTACCTAACAAATGACAGTACAGAACTGTAGTAATCAAAACAGCATAACATTGACATAAGAACAGACACTTAGACCAATGGAAGAGAATAGAGAACACAGAAATAAATCCACGCATCAAATTTATATTTGACAAAGGTCCCAAGAACATACAGTGAGGAAAGGACAGTCTCTTCTATAACTGGTGCTGGGAAAACTGGATATCCACATGTGGAAGCATGAAACTAGACCCTTTTCTCTTGTCATATACAAAAATCAAATAAAAATGGATTAAAGACTTCAATCTAAAACTTGAAACTATGAAATTACTAAAAAAAAGATATTGGGGAAGTGCTTCAAGACATTGGTCTGGGAAAGGACTTCTTGAGTAATACTCCCAAAGCACAGCCAACCATAGCAAAATTGTACAAGTAGAATCACATCAAGCTAAAAAGCTTTTGAACAGCAAAGGAAACCATCAACAAAGGGAGAGTCTACCCACAGAATAGGAGAAAATATTTGGAAACTACCCATCTGACAAAAAATTAATAACTGCAATATATAAGGAGCTCCAACAATTCAATAGGAAAAAAATCAAATAATCTGATGAAAAAGTCAGCAAAGGATCAGAACAGACATTTCTCAAAAGAAGACATACAAATGACTGACAGGTATATGAAAAAATGATCAATATCATTAGTCATCAGAGAAATGCAAATATAAATTTCAGTGAGTTAACCTCTCACCCCAGTTAAAATGGCTTTTATGAAAATGACAGGCAATAACAAATGCTGGAAAGGATGTTGAGAAAGAGGAACTCTTGCACATTGTTGGTGGGAATGTAAATTAGTGCAACCACTATGGACCACAGTATGAATGTTGCTCAAAAACATAAAAATAGAACTACCATATGACCCAGAAATCCCACTGCTGGGTATATATCCAAAGGAGGGAAATTCTATATATTGAGAAGATACGTACACTCCCATGTTTATTGCTACACTGTTCACAATAGCCAAGATTTGGAATCAACCTAAGTGCCTATTAATGGATAAATGGATAAGGAAACTGTGGTACACAATGAAACATTATATAATCACAAAAAAGGAATGAAATCCTGCCATTTGCAACATGGATGGAACTGGAGAACATGTTAAGTGAAATAAGCCAAGCACAGGTAAACAAATCTTACCTGTTCTCATTTATATGTGGGAGCTAAATATTAAAAACCATTGATCTTGTGGAAACATAGAGTAGAATGATGGTTACCAGAGTCTGGGAAGTGTTGTGGGGAGTTGGGGGGGGGATAAAATTGGGATGGTTAATGGGTACAACAATATAGTTTGATAGAATGAACAATATTTGATACCACAACAAAGTGACTGTAATCAACAATAAGGTTATACTTTAAAATAACCAAAAGAGTGGAATTGGAGTGGTCTTAAAACAAAGAAATGATAAATGCCTGAGGTGATGAATATTCCAATTATCCCAACTTGATTAATTCACAATGTATGCCTATATGAACACTTCACATGTACCCTATAAAGATATATAATTATTATTTACCTGTAATAATTAGAAATTTTAAAAATAGAAAACAATAGATGCTACATCACTTCTCATTGGCAAGGATAGTTCTAAACAAATAAATGAGGAATTAGTACACACAGAATTTCAGGAAACTTTTCAGTATAACCTGAGGCTATATGTGATTATATTATGTTTAGATTGATATAATAAATGCAAGTTAGCTGAAAAAATTCTCACACAAATGGCTGAATTTGACTTTGTGGAATTTCAACCTAATATGTCCTTATAATTCTCTCACCAGAATGTTTAGGACACAAGTGTTTGAAAGACAATCTGTTAAGGGTACACTAATATTATTTTTGCTAATTAGTAACAGGCCCAAGATGGTATTGATAATGTCCCTTAAAGTATAGAAAAATGATACAAATTACTATAGTACCCTAAGGAGTATTGCTGGATTACAGTAAAGAGCTAATCCTCATATACAAGCTACTTTAGTTTAGCTTTCTTGTCCTTTCTGTTAAAGGCACACTAAATCAACTGTAATCACAGATAAGCAGAGAAGAAGGTACAAACCATCATTCCTATAGAAAAGTAATGAATAAACACACTTCCAGTTGAATATGGCAAATTGATCATGAGTTTATCTTGTTTCCTTCACAACCCTTTATTAAAACACCAAGGATAAGAATAATAAATGTCATTAACTGACAGGGACTAAGACAATAGAAGAGGAGACAATAGCATACAAAAGGTTTCAATACATTTAAATGAGAAGTGGAAAGAAAGGCACAAACTTATTTATCAGAGTAAAGAAATTTACAACTTACATGCCTGCAGAGAAAAAAGAACAATGAGAATTTACCCCAGTATCCCTGTAGAATCTGAGGCTCAGGGCTTGTAGGTACCAGGTACTGCAGAAGGTAAGGAAGTAGCATGAAACTAAAAACAAGATGACAAAAGGATGTTTTCAGGTTGAAAGATGACATACAGAGTGATTGGATTCATCAGGTCCACCCTTCTGATCTATGCCGGTGGTGACTATACCTCTTCCCCCCACAAAAGAAGAGAAATTTATTCTCTCTAAAAATTTAGCTTGGGAGGCTCCAGACTTCAGGACTGTAGTGTAGGACAAGGATAAAGCACAGGGATGAGAATAAGGAGATGAAGTAAAAATCTCTTATTGAGCAGTGGGACACTCACTCCTTCCCCCTGCTCTATTCCTAGACACTGCTAGGTATATATCATTACTACTCTGCTTGTAGAAACTAAGGTCACTAGAGAAAAATACCTCTGACACTTGTTATGTCCTTATGAAGAGGCCAGCTCCTGCCTGATCACCAATCAAGCACACCCACCAATCAGCTACCTTCAATCTCTCATCTCACATACACACAAAACTTTTCATCAACTTTATAATGTATCACTCTTGCATAGCCAAGAATTGCCAAGAAGTTCTCCAAATTGAGAGAAATTCCTTTTTAAAAAGGATTTGCTAAGGACTGATCGTAAGAACTCAAAACTTTATTTTCCATGTATCTTTTCTTGAGTAGCGTATGCTTTATCTAAGTGAGAGGGTAAACTTAGAAAGATAATAGTATCAATGAAGTAGGTAATCCAACACAGAATGGTGAAAGGAAATTACAGGACGATTGTACCCCAGCCCTATAGAACCGACAGCAATCATTTTAGGTTTAAACAGGAAAATACAGGGCTATGGGAAAGAAGCTTATAGAGGAAAATAGAACTGGTGGACTCTTTGCAACTTTTTTCTAAGTACTTGAACACTTCTAAAAAATAATGATCAGCATTGACAATTCTAGAAAGACAGTTCAGGGAAAAGTTAAGTTTTAATGAGTTTAAATTATTTAAAGTTAAGTTTAAATAAACAAGGAAAATGATAAACAAAAAAGAGAAATTAATGATGAAAAACTGTAAAAGAAATGACATAGAATTATGGTAGACCACTTAGTTTAACAGTGAAAATTACTTACATAGGCATGGTATTTTATATAATAGGAAAAGTGGATGTGTGTGAGAGAGAAGTTACAGATCTT
Organism: Lepilemur ruficaudatus; assembly: GCA_963574885.1. NCBI lineage: Eukaryota > Metazoa > Chordata > Mammalia > Primates > Lepilemuridae > Lepilemur > Lepilemur ruficaudatus. The sequence goes on along the minus strand of CAUYRT010003330.1, from coordinate 16,436 downwards.
AATTCCTTACATTCCATTATAAGAAGTTAATAGACAATGTACAATGTTAAAAATAAAAAAATAGCAACATAAGTACATTTAGAAATATGAAGGTAAATAGAAGAAGTAACAGAAAGTTTCAAATGGGACTGGAGAGTGGATAGATATGAATAAAGGGAATGTTTTTTCAACATAAATTATATTTTTAAATATGTAACTATATATTACTTCGGTAACACTAATTTAAAAAAGAAAAGTTATGAAGTGAAATAAAATGAATTGCCAAAGGAGCAGGATGTGAATGTCACAACCTGAGTGTGTCTGAAAGAAAGATCTTATAATGAAAAAGAAATCAGCCTGCTTTGCCTCAAAACAACAGATAGAGATAATACTACCAATCAAGCTCAACACATGCAGTGTTGTGCATGATTCCCAGTATTCTCTGGGGCTCATTTGGGAGTTTTAATAATGATGTGAAGAACCATACATGTCTTAAAATACATGCTTCTAAAGACTAATAATATGCTACCCTTCATTTATGAAGTAGGAATACACTTTGCATTGTTTTTCCATAGTATGGGTGGATTTAGGCTATTTTCTGATCTTTGGTCCAGTTCCTTTGGGGCCAACTACATGCATTTGCAAAAAACCTAGCTAAGGTGACAGGAGTATAGCTGAGAGCCATGGAACAGAGCTAAGCCAACTGGCCTCACTTCAGAGAAACACTAATAAATTCAGGGCCTTCTCAAAGCGTTCTACCAAGAGAGCCAACATTTACTCTCAAGCTATTGGATTTTCAAACTGCTTCAATAAGCCTTTCACCACATTATTTATGGGTTTATTTTGTCAGAATCAACCAAGATTTCAAGACCTTATCTTATACCTAATCATTTGTTGCTTACAAATTATTCTTATAAGGCTACCGTCTCTCCCTATCTGGGTTAGGGAAATACTGAATAGAAAAGTCCCTTTAACTAAAACCATATTATAGCTCTTATCCAATTTAATTTTGACACACAGAATTCCACCTCACTCCATGAATGGCATATGAAGAGTCTTTAATAATCTGATTTATGGCTCTCAAGATACTTCCCAGTTTCTTCTTCTTTGATGGGAAAACAAGACTTACATTTTTCATATGGTTGTTACATTGAAGTTACCATCAGAAAATTAATATATTTAATACCTGTCAAAGAAATGAAAAATGTGTCTGAAACATGGAAACAACTATATTTATGAATCTCTTCAACCTCTTAGAAGCATCCGATAACAGGATAAATGTCATTATGATTTTGATCCAGGGTACTCTGTCATTTAAAATTTAGGTTAAAAAAAGATGTTCTTTATTCAGCTAGAGCTGAGAGCATTACAATGAATAAAGGTTATTTACACTATGTTGCCTTTAATTTGTTCAGGGTTGAATATCTTTGCATTTTAAGTATAACCAAGAAAATGCACTTCTTATCTGGGATAAATTATAAACAATGTGACACTGTGAAGGGATTAAATAATCACATCTTAAAATCCAGAAAGAGCTCCTTGGTGTAGGAAAGTCAATTAGTCATTGATAAAAGATTATATCCTTTGACCTTTTTTTTCCCTGTCCTGTATTTTACAGGCAGCAGAGCTTCCATTCCCATCATGCAACTGTTGCTACTAGAAACAGAAAGGACCCACTCATCCTTTTCATCATCTTCAGCAAAATTATTGAGTCAGAGAAATTTACCTTATGTCCTACTCAATATACACTCAGGAATTCATGAGGGTTTACTTGACAACAGCAGTGATAGGAAAAGAGAGATTTTGCCTAGCTCCCTTTGCCTTGGGCATTCAGTGTAACTTTTCTTTCTCCCTGATCATGAGAAAATCCTAGAATATCTCATCCCCAAGGCATCCAAATTCTTACAGGAGCTACGCACAATGCAACTTGTTTGTGAATGCTGGATTGACCTTCACTAGGTTAGAGCTAAAGGAATTTGTTCAACACCCAGGTCACCAATGGTGTTTGAGAAACTTACAGGATTGCATTCTTGGCCTAAATTGCTCTTGGGCTTAGACGATAAGCTATTCTTGGATAAGGTCATGTGTGTGTGTGTGTGTGTGTATTTATGTGTGAATACCCATGCACGTGTGGGTGTTTTAGTCTACTTTCTCAGCACCCCAAGTGTTGAGTGTCTATTTATTTTCTAACACTGCCTTTTATAGCCTTCTGTGTTTCTCTTTCTCTTTTTTCCTGAACGAGGTTTGTCCTGCTCCACACCCTGCCACCTCTACCATTCCATGGTGCTCCACTTTATTTTTATTTTTTAATATGTTTTTTTATTGCAGCATATTACAGGGGTACATATGTTTAGGTTATGTATACTTCCCTTGCCCCATCTGAGTCAGAGCTTCAAGCATGTCCATCCCCCAGACAGTATGCACCACACACATTAGGTGTGAATATACCCATCCCCTCCTCCCCCTCCCATCTGCCCAACACCCGACGAATGCTACTACTATATGTGCAGGTAAGTGTTGATCAGTTAATACCAATTTGATGGTGAGTACATGTGGTGCTTATTTTTCCATTCTTTTGATAGTTCACTTAGTAGCATACACGGTGCCCCACTTTAAAAGCTATACTAGCACCTTTTGAGATTTGGACTTTTGCCAAGCCAGAGTCCCTGTGCCCATACACACATTCAAGGCAAGAAGAGGAATTCCATTCCAAACCTCTGTTAAAATAATTTTTTCTGCTTCTTTAAGCTTCAATTTAGGGCTAACTATTCATTTTTTTAATTCTTAAATTTACACTGTCTCAACTTCTTAATACATCTTTTCTTAATTTCTTGTCAGAAAAGTTCACAAGTATCTAGTATAAAATTTCTTTCTTTATGTGGTTCATAAATCCTTCTTAATTTTGATTCACAAACTCCACTTTTCTTCGATAGTTGCCATTGTTTCCATTTTTCCATCCTTTCTTATCATACAGAGGCCAAGAAGCTGTATATCTCAGATGATCTTTCCAGACTATTCTGTATGGCACATTCCTCTTTCTATCTGGCACTAATTCTCTTTCTCTATCACACACAAATACACACACACACACACCAAAACATGCATAACTCTTTATATCTCCCTTAACTTGTATTATTTTATCTTACTAATTTAACTATTAAAATCATAAAAAACAAAACAGAGACTGTTGTTATTTCACTTATGCTGCGCCCCTCTGAATACTGAATGCTTATTCTAAGTCACTAGGTTAGCTATAAAGAAACCATTTATTTGGGGATGTACATAATAATTGCAGGGATAATGAGAGAAAGACAGAAAGAGTTTGCTGAGCTTTGGCTTCATGTGGAACAGGAATTCCTTCTTCATAATCTTCACTGAATGGGACCAAGACTTCAGTGCCAGAAGTAAGTGAGCAAAGTCAAACTACAACTGAGCTTACCACAGGAATGATCTTCTCTGAGGGTATTTTGGAAGGTCCATAAGAATGAACTCAGACAATAGCAAATCCAAAATAAAATCCCTCTAGAAGAAGTCATGGTTTAAGAAACTAAACTTTCCATGGTCAAAGAAATCAACCTTTCCACATGAAAAGTCAAAATGTACTTACTCTTCCAATCAGGCTAGGCTAATAACACAACTTATCCTCCCCAAATTCCTCTCTAAAATGTACCCCAAAGACAGTTGTCACGTGGACAGGGATTTGACTTATTCAAGTATGACTCTGGAGCAAATTACTGGGACCCAAAAGAGGAAAGTACAGGGAGACAGACTTGAGCTCATCATAAGGACTAAGTTAGGAAACATGAGAGTTGCCTAAAAATCAGACAGGCTGCCTCAGGAAATAGTGTTTCAGAAAACACTAGGTGACCTCTTGTAAGAAATGTGATAAAAATATTTTTAGAATAAATGTGATGGGCAGGAGTCTAGTATTTTTTCCAAACCCTAATAGTCCATGATTTAATCATTTTCCAAATTGTCTCTAGCAGTTAGCTGTTTATCTGAATATGTTCTTTCCTGCTATTACCACTCCATTCATATATTCCTAATGAACCTACTTCTCCCCACAGCTCTTAGGCTAGCTAAGCCCTTGGAATGGTCTTTGTACCAACAGGAAGCATACATGACATTTTCTGGTTGGGACAGGTGAAATTCAAATTTCCTTTGCACTATTCCTCAAGGATGTGTTCCAATCCATTTTACTCTGTCCTGCTCCTTCATTGCTTGAGGTTCTCCTGACCTTGGCCTTTTGGCGAGCTGCTGGCTTTCCTTTTCAGTAAATTGGTCCTTAAGGTTCTTGCTTTCTCAAGATTGCTGACTCATTGCTCTGACCTTTGATTTACATGAGCTTTTGAACTCCAGATTTCCCACATCATTTGCAACATTTAAACATCTAGGTTCTGAAAACAAACTGACTGAGTTTAAATCCAGGTTGCTCCGCCACTGACCAGCTCTGTGACCTTGAACAAAATTGTCGTCCTCTCAGGACTTCAGTTCCTTCTTCTGATAGGTGGGGAACAAAAGAAATACCTACATAATTGAGCTGTTGTGAGGATTAAATGAAATATGTAAAAGGCCAAGTACACATTACCGATTTTTTAAGGTATCAGAAGCACCCTAGGAATCATTGGAGCAACAATTAACAGGTCTATTTGGGTTGCTACAGCATTACTCCTTCAACCTCAACTCCTTGCAGATTGTCTCCTTGCAGTTCCTTGTAGATGTCTCAGTCACTGGGATTACTTTCATTCTGTATCTTGAGCCCTTCCAAAAAGAATTTAAAGTGGCTTATAGTAAAATAGACATGGAATAGAAACCCTACACTTATCTTTTCCTTTCCTTGTGCTCATGAATGAGATTAATGACCTTATAATGGAAAGCTCATAGAACTCCCTTACCCCTTCTGCCATGTGAATATACAGCAAGAGGACGGCTATCTGTGAACCAGAAAGTGGGCCCTCACTAGACACTCAATTTACCAATTCTTTTATCTTAGATATTCCAGTCTCTAGAACTGTGAGAAATATATTTCTGCTGTTTATAAGCTCTTGGTCTGTGGTAATTTTTTTTTTTTTTTTTGAGATAGAGTCTCACTCTGTTGCCCGGGCTAGAGTGAGTGCCGTGGCATCAGCCTAGCTCACAGCAACCTCAAACTCCTGGGCTCAAGCAATCCTTCTGCCTCAGCCTCCCGAATAGCTGGGACTACAGGCATGCGCCACCATGCCCAGCTAATTTTTTACATGTATTTTTAGTTGGCCAATTAATTTGTTTCTATTTTTAGAAGAGACGGGGTCTCACTCTTGCTCAGGCTGATTTTGAACTCCTGACCTTGAGCGATCCTCCCGCCTCAGCCTCCCAGAGTGCTAGGATTACAGGCGTGAGCCACCGCACCCAGCCAAGTCTGTGGTAATTTTGTTACAGCAATCCAAATGGACTAAGATACCCTGTTAGATAGATTCTTACTGACCATGCTCTTGAGACACAGTATAACAGAGTAGAAAAAGAGGTGGGCTCTGGAGTCAGACTGCCTTAATTCAAGCCCCACCTCTACTACGTAGAAGCTATGTGACCTTGGGAAAGTTACTGACTGTCTTTGTGTTTCAGTTTCCCTAAATGAAAAATGGAGAGGATAACATCTACTTTCAGACTCTACATGTGGATTATATGAATTAATATACCTTAACATTAAATCCCTGTCACATACTGTACCAGGCATATAGTGTTAAGGTTTATTCAATTGATGTTAATTATTATTTTTCCTCTTATACAGAAGGGACATGTCACACTCCAGTAAATAATAGTAGTTCTTAATAGGTTTGGGGAAGATAATATCAGACAATTCGGGAAGGAATCAATTATACTTTAAATTCCACCTACTCAGGTGGTTTGGATAAAACTACCACATACACAAAGAATCATTTACCCACTCAGTTGCTGTCCTAGACTTTTGTATATTCTTTGCTTTCCCAGTCATAGCTTCTAGCCTGTTTCTATATTTGGTTACTACTATCTGTAGTAGTGCTGACACTGAGCTTCTGCAGGCTGCCTTAGAAGACATAATTCCACCATCTCTAAGGGTCCTGAGCAGGCTCCATGTTCATATAGCAATATTATATTCCAAATGCACAGGCCACATCCTAACGATTCTTATCCCCGTGTCTTGGGAAAGGAGGAGCACCTCAGGTGCTTAGTTAAGTGTCAGAAATTTCAGCACAAAACAGTCCAGAGTAGGAAACAAGAGATAGAGGCAGACAAAAGAAAATCAGTCTGAAGAGGGGATGGAACTCACCACAAAATTACACGAAAAGTGCAATTGTGGTTTAACAAACAATTTTTGCTGAGGAAAAATTAGGGTGGTGGGTGCATCAAAGGAAAGGAAGTGGTCTCACTGAAGATATTTTTTCAGAGTGATGTGGGATTCTCAACCACATTTAGAAATTCTCCATGCCCCTTATCTAGGCATAGCCTGGGAGGGTGGGTGTGCTATGACTGACAACTCACAGGGCTTGTTCCTGCTTCTGCCACACCTTTGATATGTGACTCTGGGACAGCCTCTTGCCCTCTCAGTGGCCCTTATAGTCACCATTCCCAAAATAGGGAGAACCACCGCTATAGTATGAATGTTCCCCCCCAAATTTCATATATTAAAATCTAATTCCCAATGCAATAGCATTAAGAGGAGGTGCCTCGTGGAAAGTTATCAGGTCATAAGGGCTCTGCCCTCACAAATGAGATGAGTTCCCTTATAAAAAAGGCCCAAGGAAACTCATTTGCCCCTTGGGCCATGTGAGGACACAGTTAGAAGGTGCCATCTTTAAAGCAGAGAGCTAGTCCTCACCAGATACTGAATCTGCTGGTGCCTTCATCTTGGACTTCTTAGCTTCCAAAACCGTGAGCAGCAAATTTATCATATGTATATATATATATATATTCCATATATATGTATAATATATATGAGATATATTACATATATATAAAATGACCATCTCTAGTTAACCATCTAACTATCTCTAAATAACCATCTCTATTTAATTCAAGAGTTGAAGATTGAGATTGCAAGTTGATATATCCAAAACACTATTTCTATTTGCAGTTTAATTGTGAATTAGGAATATCTCTACACTGCACAACAAAAATCGTATAGAAGAATAAACTAGATACTGAAGGTGAATATAATACAACTGTCACCCAGAACCTATTTCAAGTTTGTATTCATCAAAATTTCATTCATGTACTGATTATACCCTCAGTAGATAGTATAAATTTGAACTGAAAATATTCTAACATATGTTTACATATTGCAGCTCTCTGTGAGATTCTATTTGATTACAAAAAAAAAAAGCCTTGATTTTGAGAACAGCCTGGGCAACAAAGCAAGACCCTATTTCCACAAAAAAATTGAAAAATTAGCCATGCATGTGGTATGCACCTGTAGTCCTAGCTACTTGGGAGGCTGAGGTGGGAAGATCACTAGAGCCCAGGAATCCAAAGCTGTGGTGAGCTATGATGGTGCCACTGCAATCCAGCCTGGGTTATAGAGTGAGACCCTGACTCAAAAACAAATTTAAAAACTCCAAAACACTACTATGAAAAATAAAATTTATAAATCACTGTTCTTAGTAAACTCTGAGCTACCCACACATTATAGTGGGACAAAGTAAATTACAAAGAATCAGCACACACGTAGCATCCCAATGAGGAGCCTGTTCAAAAGAGATGCCTGGAAAGGATTAGCACCTACATTTCTATATCAATCCATGTCTTCAATAAACTAAAAGTCCTGTTCATAGAGTTCTGTACCATTGCTAAGGCTCTTCAGACTCATAGCACCCTTTTTATAGGTACTGTTCATATTCAGGAATCATGACACTCCTCTCCCTGCCCAATGCAACTTAAAATTGACTCTATTCTCTTCTGACCATGTCTATAGCTACTCCCCTTTGAAGCAGTAAATATCCCAAAAGAATATAAAGTACAGATTGCCCTGGAATTTAAATTATACACAAGGGTGGCTAAATACCTAGTAGACAGGAAAGAATACGGGCCAAAGTGCTTTGTATCTGAGAATTTACCACCCATTGCTATTGTTAACAGAAACAAAAACAAACTGTAAAATAATTTAAAGCAGTTCATTCGGAACCGGTATGAATGACCATGGCTCAGGAAACATAGTCTCAAGAGGGCCTGAGAAAATGTGCCCAAGGCAGTCAGGTTACAGTTTGGTTTTAGACACTTTTAGAAGACAAGAATTCTAAGTAAAATTATAAATTAATACATGGAAGGTACACGTTGGTTTTTCCCAGAAAAGTGGGATATTTTGAAGCGGGGCTTCCAATTCATAGGGGGGTTCAGAGATTCTTTGACTTATAATTGGTTAAAGAAATAAAACTTTGTTTAAAGACTTGGAGTCAATAGAAAGGAAGGCTTGAGTTAAGATAAGGGGGTCTGTCATCTGTCGTATGATGCTATGCCAGAGTCCGCTTGGAAAGTAAGCCACATTACAGTGGTTAATAAAAAATAAATAAATAAATAACAAGATTTTGTGGTTTGTATGGCCTGACATAACCTTTGCCTTGCATGCCCTTAGGTCCTGTTTGTAATTTAGCATCTTATTGCCACAAAGAATCTGTTTTGTTGGTCCTAAGATCTCTATTTTAACATTAACGCTGGTGTGTCTAAACTCTAAAAGAGAAATGGTATAAGGAGGAATGTCTGACCTCCCTTCCCTTCATGGCCAAGAACTCAGTGTTTAGGTTTCTCTGAGGTCTCCTTGGCCAAGAGGGGATCCATTCAGTTAGCGGGGGGGGGGGGTGTCTTAGGATTTTAGTTTACATTATGCTTCTCCCAGTGTCCTTTAATCTGCCAGCTAAAACCAAGCTCTTCTCACCTCATCACTGGTAGGATCCACAGAGTTCTTCATACCTAAGATCAGGCAATTCTGGTGCAACTCATTTCAGTAGTGAAACTTCTCAACTTTCTTGCCAATCCTATTCCCTGGGCACTCAATCTGCTCCACTGGAAGTCTATTTGAATGGTCCTTAGGCTTCATTTTTCCTGTCCCTGACCAGCTTGATTGGACCCTCTCTCAGTTTCTGCCTTATTTTCTGCTCTGGCTCCTGTCCTCCTCAGTCTGCCTCCCTTTTTCCTTGTCCTTGGCTCTCTCAGCAATGGCTCTAACCCAGGTCTTTATGTTCTTGTCTTTGGCCATCTACTCCACCCTTTTCAGTGTACCTTGAACAATCTGCCTTTCCAATGATCTGCCCTACTCAAAACTATTTTTTTGCGTTTAAAACAAACAAAAACCGCGAATATCCAATTCTGCTTTGTGATCATCTGGAGGGATGGAGATGATTCCATCTTTTATAAAAACTGTAAAGTAAAAGATGAGATGTTCAGATACTTTTTAAAACAGCAATTTAGACTGCCTGTTTTCTTGATCCTTTAAACATATACCAATAAAACTTGCAAAGACAGGAATAAAAAATAATATACTTAACAATTCAGATAAATCCCTGTGAGCCTGGAGCCCTTCAAACATGTTATTTTACTGTAGGCTTGCACAGCCAGGTGCCTCCACTCTCTGCTTCCTGTTAACTGTATTCCACCTATTTTGTGAATTTCTTAAATTTCTTTCCTTACTTTATATTTTGAAAAGCCTTATTATCATTTAAATTACATCTAAAAGCAACTGACGGTGTTTCATCGAAGTATAGATAGAAAAGGGGAGTGGGCAGGTTCTGGGGAAAATCCCACCAGATGTACACCTGCCTTTCCCCCCCTCTGATACATTTATCCAAATGAAATCACCTTCCAGTGAACATCAGAAGTGTTACTGAGGGGCAGAGCAGACAAAAACTTGCAGCCTAAAGGGCTTTTGTAGAAATAAGAAGGGAAAATGCTTTTGGCAGGGGGTGATGGTTTAGAGAGAAGGTTTCGGGTGCAGATGGTCTGTATGTAAGCCTCAGCTAAACAGTTCTCATTATTTTCCCCATCATCCCACAGCCCACTGCTTTCTCAACAGGCAGTCCACTGCCTTGCCCCTTAGCAGAAAAAAGATCTCTAATTGGGGGGAACTGTGGCAAAGTAAGAGCCCCAGGAAATTATGGTACATCTATATAATGAAAATTAATCTAATATTTAAAATAATAAGGTAGATCCATATATCCTGATGAAAAAACAATTTTCAGAAAATTTTGCAAACAGAAAAAGGGAAGAGGCCTACATCTATATCTGTATCTATATTATGATATAATTTATGCTTTTAAACCCCCAAGACTATATATAGTATGTGAATGTGAAGACATTAAAATGAGAAAATGTTTCCTATGTTATATTCAGATTATGCAACTCCTCTGTTCTCAAACCTATGGTATATCACCCCTATAGCATGTTAAAGCCAAACAATACTCTTGCTTGTGATTGAACTTAGGCTTTGCTCCTATAGCATGTTTAAACCAAACAATACTCTTCCTTGTGACTGAACTTAGGCTTTGTGACTGAACTTAGGTATGACTTACCATACCTCATTTTTCTGAACATTCTTACTCAGTTCTTCACTGCAATTTCCCTTCTCTGGACACAGGTTCTTTCCTGGTGCTTACACATACTCAGGCCAGAAGAAGCCCAATTAAAGAGACATCTTTACTTTCGCTCTGTCATACAATATCAGTTCTTGCCTTGTATACTCTACTAAATGCTCACTACCATGAAAATACCCCTTTATGCTAGGTGGCATAAATTAAAAAAGAAATATGACTTGTGCAGTCAAACAGACCCAGGTCTGAATCCATCTCTACTACTTATTAGATATGGGAGACTGATCAAGTTACTTCATTCATTTCTAAGATCCTCAGAGCCTCACTTCTAAAATAGGGCCAGTATATCATTGGGTTGTTGTGAGAATTATAAGAATTCACATTATCACGTGAATCACCCCCCCCCACACACACACAATTTGCCACCCCAAACTGGCTTTGCTTTCCATTTTCCCCACCATCCTTATTTCAGTCAATAGCACCTGTAGCTCATTCTAGAAACCTTCGTCACAAAATCCTATCAACTCTATGACTTATTATCTCATGTATACTCCAATCCCTCCATTCACATTATTATCATTCATATCTTGTCTGGGCTACCACATTAACCTTGGGGAGGGGAGGGGAGGGGAGAGGAGGGGAATGCAGCAATTGTATTTAATTGGAACAGTGGAGTCTATTTAAGAAAATGATACATCTTGATGATACTAAAAATGTAAAGGTAATGTAAAGTATGCTAAAAGCTACTTAAAACTACTTATAATACACACATGGATTTTCAATACTGGTTATAAAAATGCTATGTATTTACTGATCCAATTTATGCAACTCCTACACTCAAATTTTTGTCAATAATGAAGTTACAAATGGTGGAGACATATGGACTATATAATTATTAATAGCAAATAGCGAGGCATTCGTTTTAAATTGGAAAGATAAAGATGTGGGGTAATGCAAAGGTGAGCTTTTTGTGAGGAAATAAATATAGAAAGAGATATACAAGAGGGAGCAATACTCTTCAGAATACAAATGTAATGTTTTGTAATTTGAGACTCTATTGGGTTACACAGTTTATAAAGGCTTTAAAATATTTTGTTGACATTTTGGGCATGATGATTAAATATACAAATGTATATAAATGTGTTATATTACTAGAAACAAAATGGTATAAATAAGTGGATTTAATGGGGTAGGGGGGTTGGGGCTGGGTAAACTCACAACTAATAGACACCGTGAGTGTTGTAGGAGCGGAAAGGACACATCTCAAATCATAGTTGTGATGTGGCAATGTCATAACATGTAACTAAAATGTTTCTACCCCCATAATTTCCTGAAATAAAATTTTTTTAAAAAAAGTTCAAAAAAAAAAGATTTTTTGGTCAGTGATATATATGAAGATATATATAAAAAGGAAGATGCTGGATAGTTTCCATTTTTTGACCACATATTGAGCTTGTATGGTCAAGAGTGTCTGAGTATTACATTTGTCTGATGTTCATCTAGCTGATATGATCATAACTATTAACAGCATAAATAAACAGTTATTGTGAACCCACATTACCTCATTTGTGTGTTGCTATTGCCATATGAAAAGAAATCTTAGAGGGAGCAGGATAGTGTCAAAATATTTATACAACTTCATTTCTCTTAAAAGTTGACCACTTGAAATCATTTTTTCTGCCTGTCTTCTTTGTTAAATAACATTAATTTTCTGCTTTGGTTCATGGTTGGTAGTAATAATAAAAGCCTAAAATATAATAAGTATTGGGTTCTGAAGTCACCAATTTATCTGAGGAAATTGTGGAAATTGATTCTTAGATTGTAACTTTATTAAAAGGACATCATTTATTCTGGGAAATCAACTGATTTATCTGTAATTTTGCAGATATGGAGCTGGTGTTGGGATATTTTTGTTTCCTTATGTAATTAAAGCATTTGGACATGTTGTATAGATGACTGACGGGGTTGGGATATCCAATCTTTAGAAGTGCTTAAAAACAAAAGGAGCAAAATCAGTCTCAGCAGAAGATGCTGCCAGATATAGCTGATAAAAGAAAACCAATCTTGATTCACTTGAGTGAGATCCTCTGGCTGACACTGAGTGGCATTAAAATAAATGGGATAGGGTACAGTGACTTTGTACATATGATGAGACCTTAACTGGCTCTTTGAAATATAGAAGAAGATATTCATTCTATTGGACATTTTGCTAAGGGATCAAGAAGTTTAACTTATAATGGTTACTGTAAATGTAGTGTATTTTTGATAAGGTGATTACAAATTTGGAGTACTGTGAACTTTGTATTACATAGACTTTTGTTTGCTGTACTTTGTATTATTTAATAATCTTGACCAGGTAATATATCTTGTAATTTGACATGGTGTGTAGACTAATGATAATATTTGGCATAGAATATTGAGTGACCTTGTGGCAAATATAATTGAAGTTCACCAAGATTTTTTTGTGTGTGACTTGTAATATCAAAGATACATTTCCAAACACTTTGAGGAGGCATGTTTTCTATCCAATTTGACCCAGTTAAACATGCAAAGATGATGTTATGTTTTGGAGAAGTAGCTTCACGATGGTACAGACAGAACATTTCTGATATATCACTGATCTACTTCCCCATTTTCAGGGTAGTTTGTATTTAACAAAATGCTTGGCAAGTTGGATATCATTTTATAAGTTTGTTGGCTATTTGAATTACATCTCCCATGGAATGTCTTTTTCTATCCTTAGCACATTTTATAGTGAACTCTTTGCCTTTTTACTTTTTAATCTATAGGCACTCTTTCTGTATTGTAGATGTTAATGCTCTGTCTGAATTTGTAGTAATTTTTTTCTCAACAACTGTTTTTTTGTGTTTTGTTTATGTTATATTTTATCAAACCAAAATCTTTATTTTTTTGAAAACGAAAAATTACAATCCCATCTTTCATAATTTTTAATTTTTGTATTAGCTTAAAAAGGTCTTTTCTACATCCAAGTTTCTTTCTTTTTTTTTTTACAGTTAAAATGTCTACTCTGCCTAAAATGTATTTTTTTCTGGTATGACATTGTGATCTGACTTTGTTTCCTTTCAGTTGGACAATTAATTTTACCAGGATATATTATTCTCCAGAATTGAAATTAGCCTTTGTTAATTACTAAAATATTATACATTTTTTATCTATATTCTATTGTGTTCCACTCATCTATTATTATTTAAAAGCTTGATTCTTTCTGGTATCTCTTTTGATATAATTTTAAACTTCTTAAAAGCTTACAAGAACATAAATCCTTACCCATATTCACCAATTATTTCCTGTTGAGTTTTGGTGGATAGTATTTAGCAAGCAGTTTCACAATATTTCCATTTTGCTTACAGTTTTTTTTTAAATAAAGAATAGATGCTAAATCTTTCAAAAATATTTGCTGATGAATCATGTTTTTGTACTTTAATTCACTGATAGGTTTTGCTAAAATTGACTACTTAATGCATTCCAGAAACAAAACCTTTTTGGTCATGCTATATTGTTTGATGCACTGACGGTTTTATATTTTTACCATTTTGTTTATATTTTTTTCATCTGTTTTCAAAAGTCAGATAGTTCTGTATTTTTGCCTTTGACTATCTATATAAGGTGGTATAAAGGCTATGTTACCTGGATAAAATAAATTTGTAAGCTTACCGTCATGTACCATAGTATAACAGCATACAATTTTATTTAAATGATGTTCTTCTGTATAGGTTATTTGCTAATATGTTCCAAAGAGCAAAATTAAATAGACAACATTAAGAAGTCTCATTCTCACCCTGTTTCTATCTATCTCTTTGCTAGTGCATCCTGCAGACCCTATAGTTAAACACGTTAATGGTTTTTTAATCCCTCCTGTGTTCCTTTATGCAAGTACACTCAAATACAAATATGCATTTTTATTCCCACCATTCCTTACACAAAAGGTAACATTTGCATAGTCTAAAATGTAATTTCTTTTTTCATTTAATATGTAGTAGGGATTCTTCCATATCAGTACAAAGAAATCTTCCTCACTTTTTAACCTGTATAATACTTGATCACGTAGCTTTACCACACCTACTGATGGCCACTATTTTTCCTGGTATTTTGTTATGAAAAATTACACTTCGAAGAATAACATTATACATGTGACATTTCTTACTTATGTAGGCCTATCTATAGGATAATTCAAATTCCTTGAAATAGGATTCCCGGGTAAACAGGTAAAATGTTTGTAATTTTGGTAGCTGTATCTAAATTACCCTCTATTAGACATAGGATCATTTTTGCATTCCCAAAAGCAATGCATTTTGAGAGTACCCGTTATGTCGTAGCCTGGAAAATTCTGAAATAACTCCATCAGTTTTCATGAAAGGTCATCTAGGTCGCTGTTTACAGCTGTTACAACAGTGCTAAAAAAAAAAATGAATGACACAGATTCTAACCAGGTATTCTTCCTCCTTGGTCTGAGTAGAACAAGAAAAATTTTTAAAAGATGGGCAAGATGCTCTGTAAATAAAGTAGGACACTTTTCTCACACTATGGGAGCAAGGGAATAGAGATGTGCTTTGTCAGAAATTTAATTTACCTCTAGGAAGAAAAGATTGGAAATTGATTGGACTGTATAGTGATCAATTTTATAGGGAGATAAGCGCTGAGAGTTTCTTGTTATTTGTAGTGTTTGCTACTTTTATCTGATAAACATTTTATAACCACTTTCTTTAGTAAACTAGGTTGGATAATTTACTTGTACATAGTTGAAGATGAAAAATAGAATGGAGGTGACTTTTTGGCCTAATTAGTATTAAAGAATGTGCATTTGGCTGGTGTTTCCATGTTGGTATGTGTATGTCCTTAGTGAAGATACTGTGGAAGGATTCAGGACTGTGGGGTCTGACTAAACATCTTTTTCATCATGAAGTCTAAGAGGGGTCACCAGATCTTTCTTCTTGGAACTCGTTCTCCTCTTGACTGTGAAACTACTTCTTTTTCCAGCATCTCCTGCACTGTGCCTGCTGACTTTCAATCTCTCCGTCTGATTCCTCTTCCTTTAACTTTCCTCTCTAAATATTTATATCCTCTAGGGTTTTTCAACTCTTTCCTTTTCCCTTTATATTAATACTTTCTCTGGAAATGCTTTCATCCCCTTCCCTTCATCTGACTCCTAAATGCTATATCTCTAGGCATATCTCCAGACCTGTATATCAAGCTGGATATACCACAACATGGCTGAAACTGAATTCATTAACCCTTTCAAACTCTTTTTAAAAGTTCTTTTTCCTTGATTAAATTTGAAACCTGGAAATCACTTTTGATTATTTTCTCCCTCAAATCCCCATATTCAGTTGGTTACAAAGTCCTGATGATGAATCTCTCATGACCTTTCTTTTCCATTCCCACTGACCCTAATTCAGACACTTATTGTCTCAAGTAAGATGTGCTGAAATAACTTTCTGAGTAGTCTCCATGCCTCTAGTCTCTGCTACCTACCCGCTGCCACCTCCCCTCAGAATATACTCTCCACTTTGCAGCCAAAGCAATCTTTATGTAACAAATTTCAGCATGCCCATCCTCTAATCAAAAGCCTTTAATTATGCCATATTGCTGAAAGGACAATGTCCAAGATTTTTTCAGACAGAGTCTCACTTTGTTGCCCAGGCTAGAGTGCCATGGTGTCAACCTAACTCACAGAAACCTCAAACTCCTGGGCTCAAGCAATCCTCCTGCCTCAGCCTCCAGAGCAGCTGGGACTATAGGCATGCACCACCATGCCAGGCTACCTTTTTCTATATATTTTTAGTTGGCCAATTAATTTCTTTCTATTTTTAGTAGAGACGGGGTCTCGCTCTTGCTCAAGCTGGTTTCGAACTCCTGACCTTGAGCGATCCACCTGCCTCAGCCTCCCAGAGTGCTAGGATTACA
>CAUYRT010003329.1:0-14188 GCA_963574885.1 Lepilemur ruficaudatus | reverse complement strand
CTCAAGGTCAGGAGTTCGAGACCAGCCTGAGCAAGAGCGAGACCCCGTCTCTATTAATAATAGAAAGAAATTAATTGGCCAACTAAATATATATAGAAAAAATTAGCCGGGCATGGTGGCACATGCCTGTAGTCCCAGCTATTTGGGAGGCTGAGGCAGAAGGATCGCTTGAGCCCAGGAGTTTGAGGTTGCTGTGAGCCAGGCTGACGCCACGGCACTCTAGCCCAGGCAACACAGTGAGACTCTGTCTCAAAAAAAAAAAAAAAAGTGTGATCGTGGTTAAGCCAGGCATGCTTATGGCGGGTGGAGGGGGGAGTTGCTGAGGACCAAAGGGAGGGCGTGTCTACAAGGGTAGCAGGAGGAGGGCATCGCTGTGTTTGGTTCAAAGGAGAGAGTCATTTCATTCTAGGTATTGATGAGTCTGTCTGCACCTGGGAGCCAAAACAACCCCACCGCTTCTTACCCTTCCCACCCCAGCGGGCTGGCCAGTTACTGTATCCCCTGACGGAGTGGACACGTGTCTCTCCCAGCCCTCTGCTGGGACAGGATCGGTCTGTTCTCCCTCTTACTTGATTTCCTATTTATAGCTAACAGTTATTGTATGTTTGCTGTGTGCCAACCACTGTATTAGGTATTTATATACACTATTGATAATGTAGTATTATGTAGAATTCATGAAATAATTCCATTTCCCAAGTTTATTGTAAGAAGATGTAAGAGACGTGGACAGAATCATACGCTACATTGTTTATCAAAGCATTTTTAATAATAGAAAAAAAATCAAGAACAACTTAAAATTTTGAACAGGGAAGTAGATTAATGTATACTACATCCATATAATGGAATACTTTAGGCATTAAAATCATATTTTTGAAGAATATTTAATGCCTCAGGAAATGTTATTAAGAATGCAAAATACAAGATTATGTACAGTATTATCCTAATTTTATTTTTAAGTTACATATATATGTGTATATGTATGTATAAATCTATATATACACGTATGTATAAAAAGAGAGAGTCTGTTCCACTATACTTCATTAGTTCAACTCCTAAAAATCATCTGTTTCAAACACCACATTAAAAACAATTATTTCAATGAGGAAAAAAATGTGTCAAAGGCTGAAGAATTTTAGACTTACAATAACAAAGCTATTTTTTCTGCAAATTTCAGTAATTAAAGTGTTTCTATAGCTATGAGTGTATTTTGTTATTACAAGGCAAAAACAATAAACTGGTTGGTCAAAATGGGCAAAAGCCAAACAACGTCCCCTGGCTTGCTTTTGAGTTCCCCTCCTCAGGAGCCCCCTCCTCTATCACTGGTGGCCTTGGGCTTGCAACCCCGTGGTGAACAGCAAAATATCACCCCACAGGAAACCCAGCCGAACTGAAAAGCAGCCTGAGTTCCTGTGCTTTCCCAGCTCTTTGATAAATCGTGATGTGCTGGTTCCTGACTGGGGTCCTGTATAATCAGTGTGGTACAAACATCACTAACTGTGCTGTGCTTAAGTTGCATGAAAACTTTCACTGTCCTGTGTATGCTTGTACCTGTGAGGGGAACAGAAATCTGAAAAGATAACATTCCTGGGTGCTAAGATTAAGGTGCTTTTCATCTTCATCTGTATTTATTTCTGTGTTTTCCACAGTGAAGATTAACTATTTTTATAATAAAGATAAATAATAAATGCTATACATGTTTAACCACACCCCTTCTCCCCAATTCCAGGTAAGTGTCATCCCAGCCATTTGGTAGCTCTTGGCTGGCCATGGTTGACAGCACCCATAAGAAAACATAATCTAGGCTAAGTTGGCTGTGGGTCTTCCGCTTTCCCTTTGGATGTCCTAGTTCTCTAAATAAAAGTGATCTAATAATAGCAGCTCCAGACCTTGCTTTCATTTCTCAGAAACTGTCATCTTTTGTGTGTCTACAAAGTCCACCCCCCAAAATGATAATGGCCTTTGGAAAGCATGCAGACTTGTTGAAGAGATTTCTATGCGTGTCAAACCAAACAGACTACAGCCTCCCCTTCAATAGCATTTCATCAAGGCAGAGAACGTGTGAGCTCAATGGGAACCCAACCTAGAGCACTCCAGGAGTGTTCTGTAGGTTAAGGTAGTAAGTGCAGCTGTGACTTAGCACCTGCTTTGACTAAAGGCCAAACCTTCGCTAATTTTAACACTCCCTGGCTGATCTCAATATGGGAGGCCCAGAGGTTGGGCTAAACCTGGAGTTTGGCAGGGAGCAGAAATTCCAAGCAAGTAGGTAGTATATTGGAGAGAGCGTCAAGACAGAGACCTGGCTCTGAGTTCATGTTCTGCCCTCACTATCTGGGTGATCTTGGACAAGCAAGGTCACCTCTTTCCCCAATTCTATACACAGGTAATAAGAGCTTCCTTGAAGGAGTGTTGTAAGAGGGAAAAAGATGTGTAAGGACTTGGTAAGCTGTGAAATAATACATAGATGTGAGGGAATTCTGATAATTGTAACTTAAAATATTCTCTTAACATAAATTACAGCCATTTGGGGGTTCACTAAATGTGTTGGTAGCATCTCCTTAAGCCCAGTGTATGAACTGATGCTTGCTTGTACACTGTCCAGTTTTTCATTAGTCGTACCACTCTGCAGAGGCCTACGTGTGTCCAGGAGGTCAGGGGCCACCTTAACTCACAGTAACTTGCTGGAATTGGCCAGCGTCCGGGAGGTCGACAGCAGGGCTACCTCAGCTCACGGGTAACCTGTCAGGGATCCTTGGATAAACCCGTTCCCTTTCTGGGCCTCTGTTTCTTCATCTGTAAAAACAAGGGGGATAAGTGATTGGATTAGATCTCTGAGCAGCACCCCTGCCGCCAGCTGTTTGGAGCAAAGGATATTTAATATGCATCCGTCCAGGTTCGCACATGCTTATATATAGCAGGAAGTCCAAATCAAATGCAAAGCCACACCTCAATTCATTGACCAACTTGGGATTTATGACCATTCAAACGGAAAGTCATTCGAAATTTACCATTAGCACACTTCCTCCCCCCACACCCCCACTAACTTATGGAGCGAGTTGACCCTCTTCTCTTGGTGACCTCTGCCTGCCACTGCTCCCTGAGGGCCTCTCTTCTTCATCTTACTCATTCCCTTTTCTCACCATATCCCACTCCCAGCCCAACACCCCATCATTGACGCGCTCACTGTGGATCCCTTGCTCACACTGCTGGACACCCACATGGCCTGCGACCACACATTCACCCAGTGACCCTGCTGTGAACACCGCTGTCTTTCCTCCACACGCACCTGGTGAGGATGTCTTTGTTTTGTATATCCAGGAACAAAACTGCTGGATCATGAGGGATGCACATGCTTAATTTTTGACTAATTGGTGCCGACTGCTGTCCTGAGTGGCAGCCCCCTCTCCACTCTCACCAGTAAGAGACACACTTTCTCTCCACAACTGTGTCCGTCTTCACGTGTCTGTGTGCATGTTGCAGTGATCATATTGGAGTCCTCCATAGCGGGTGGCCCCATGTTAGAGCTGCCCTGTGTGAGTGGTTTTATGCTGCTCTGGAAAGAGGCTGGGCGGGAACGCAGGGGCCCTGGATTCTGGTCCTGACCTTGCTACATGACTTTGGCCACCGGGGGTCCCCTCTGTGAACTGGAGAGAGTCACCTGGCTCCTTCTGGCTGCCCTCCCAGGGCCGCTGTGAGCAGTGGGTGGGATAACCCGTGGGAAAGTACTTTTGAGCGCCCTCGATCCCTCACACCCCAGCCGTCCCCAGTGCCACCTGGAGCCATCAGGGTGGACACGTGCCCACAGCTGACCCTCCGTGGAAACTCTGTGGTCAGTCCAACTCCTGCCTAGGGAGAGCCTGGCTATCTGGCCCCTACTTGCTGCCATTTGGGTGGAGCCTGGTGTTCAGCCCTCATGGCGCCCCTGCTGCTCTGGGGGAAGCCTGCTCTCCCTCACTCAGGCTAGGCCAGGAAGATACCCCCACCCCCCACCCTGCCCCCAGACCAGCCCTGGCACTTCCCAGAGTGGCTTCATTAAGGCACAAACCCAGGGGCCGAGATTGCCTGCCTGGTGTTTGCAGAATTTCTGTGCCTGCAGTGCATGCTGCCGGGAAGGTAGGTAATCCTCTTCAAGCAACAGAAAGTGACAGCAATGTCGATAATCTTCCAAGGCTAAGTGAACACATACTTTGAAAAATGTAAGTATTTGGTCATGGTCACGGGCAGACGGCTGCAGGGTAAGCTTAGATCCATCTCATCCTGTCCCATCTTTCAGGAGAATTAACCTTCTCTCTAAGCCAGGAAGCCACAACAACTCTCCCCACCCCCACCCAGCCATCCTTTTTCCATGTCTCTGTGGCTTCTCCCCTTCTGCCTCTTTTCCCTGGCCCAGTCTTCTTCCCCAGGGCCCCAGGATCCTCCTGCCACCCCACAGGCTTTGAAACTTCCCAGCCAGAGCGCTCGCTGTCTCATTGGCACCCACACCAGGCCCGCCCCTCCCCCACTGGCTGTCCACTGTTCCCAGGAAGCAGACTCTCAGGTGGAGACTCACCTGCAGGAGGCTGCCTGGGAAGGGCTCTGTGGGACGGGAGGGGAGCAGGACTGGGCGGGGAGGAGTTGAGCCATGAAACAGTCACGACAAAGGCCTCAGCCAATTCCACACAAAGTTCCAGAGCCAGGCTGGCCTTGCAGAGAAGCCCTGGACTGAGGGCTTAGCTTGGGCAACACAGTTTGGGGACCCTGCTCTGAGCCCTCAGAGGGAACACTCCAAGGGTAGCAGGGCCCTGTCCTGAAGGGGATCTGGAGGCTCACCACGGTGTCCCCACAGAGCCCTGCCCCTGCAGGCTGGCTCCTGCGCCCTCCCCCGTGGCTCTCTTCGAGACTGCTCTGGCTTCATTCTCCTCACGGGCTTCAGCTCTGGCATTTCCTGCCCTAGCTCTGCCCCTGACCATATTTCCTGGCACCCTTCCCCTGCCATGGGCTGGATGCTGGGGTCACAGTGGCAGAGATGGTGTGTCAGTGTCCATCCCAACAGAGGTGGTCTCACTGCTGTGGGCAAGTGCTCCAAGAGGGGGCCATGGGTGCCCCGGGAGGGGTTCCCCTGGATCCACGCTGCAGGTGAGGAATGCCTCCGGAGGATGTGATGGAACCCTAAGATGTGTGCCCCTGGGGAGAGAGACATGGCTGTGTGACCTTAGAAAACATACTTGACCTTTCTGAGCTGCTTTCTGGCACAGACACTAGAATCCCAACTCTACACAAGGAGCTACATTTTCTGGGAATGAGGACATTATCTGAACCCTATAGTTAAATATGTGCTCTGTTCCATTCAGGGTCTGGTGGGACTTGGGGTCCCTGGGGGGCAGCTAGGATTCTCATCCTTGTCTTGCCACTGACTTGCTGTGTGAAGGTTGGGGACTGCAGGATTATGCAACAGAATCATCTGGGAGCTTATGGAGGCAATGGAAACGGCCACAGTTCATCCCAGAAAGGGAGAAAGAACATCCCATAAAGGCCAAGCCCAGGCCTCCCTGGAGATGCACAGCGGAGCGGAAAGAGCAGAGGCTTTGGAATCAGAAAGCTCTACACCACTGCTCAGCTCTGCCATTTGCTAAGTGTGTTGCTTGGAGCCAGGCATTTCCCTAAGCCTTGTGTCCCTCATCTATTGAATGGGCACAATATCCCTTCCTTCCATGTTTAAATAACATGATATATATACATACATACATATATATATGTATGAAGCATAAAGCACCAGGAGCAGAACAGGCCCACAGTGGCTGTTCCATCCTGTTCCACCTCATCCTGTGTCTCCTGCCCCACACTCTATGAGGTCCAGTATTTTCCCAAGACTTCTGCAGGTTCCCAGGACTTCCATCCTCCTGGGTGCTGACATGAGACCCTGCTCTATGAACAAGTCCCCTCCGTCGAATGCCACCCCCTGGCCTCTCCTTTGTGGAATGGCCCACAAGCTGGACTCTTCAGATTAGATTTACTATGAACCTGCATGGTGATGTCTCCGTCCCTGTTGCACCAGGAGGCATGAAGCGGGCCCACTATTGGTGGTGCTGGGTTTGATGACTTGGTTAAGGTAGATTAGCCACAGCTCTCTAACATACAGCTGTCCTTTACCCTCTGCAAATTATAATTCATCTCTGGGGGATACTTTGCAATTTGTGAATACCTTGTTCCCCAACAACCTCTCACCCAGTGGTCTTGGCATCTCTTGGCTTGCCTGCGTCTCTAATTCCTTCTGGACTTATCAGCTGGCATTCTCCTCTAAAGAGGAGCTTTCCATCTCTTACTTTTAATCTTCAGGGCTGTGGCTCTAACCCTGGGCAACATATTGGAATTAGCTTGGAACTTTTAAATACGATCAATGCCTGCTCCCCAAATTCTGATTTTTTTCCGTCTGGGTGGGGCCTGAGCATGGATGTATTTTGAAAGCTCCCAGATGACTCTGTTGCATAGTCCCGTGGTCCCCCCCATCCCCCATCCATGGCCAGCCAGGAACTGGGCTGCACAGCAGGAGGCAAGCAAGGGAAGCCCCCACTGCATGCACAGCTGCTCCCCGTCACTGGCATCACCGCCCAAGCACCACCCCGTGTCAGATCAGCAGCCGCATCAGACCCTCATAGGAGCGCGAACCCCACTGCAAACTGCACATGTGAGGGATCCAGGTTGCACCCTCTCCATGGGAATCCAACACCTGATGATCTGAGGTGGAGCTGAGGCTGCGAGCCCCCACCACTCCCTGCCCCTGCTGTCCGTGGAAGAACTGACTTCCATGAAACTGGTCCCTGGTGTCAAAACTGTTTGGGACCGCTGGTGTAGTCCATGTGTTGAGCGTCACTGCTCTGGGTGCTGGGGAGCCACAAAAGGGTCTGAAGCAGGGGAGAGGAGACCCCAGTGGAGTTCCGGACAGCCCCCTTGGCCGCAGGGGCGCAGGCTGCTGGCTCCCGAGGGGAGCAGGGCTGGGGCAGGGAGCGGCACAGTGAGGATGAGGTTGCCATAATCCCGCTGCAGCAACGTGAGGGGGCAATCTGAGGAATAATGTTCCTTAGATGCTGTAGTCCTGGGAGTTGTCTTTGAGGAAGTTGTGGCTGAAGTTAATAAAAAAGTAATGAATGATATCATTCATGCGTGTGGCTGGCCCAGTGTTCCCAGCGTTGTCACAGCCCTCAGAACCCATATTTAGAAAGGGCTGGGAGTGCGGGAAGGACTGACAGAGGCCAGGGCCTAAACGGGTGTCCCCCCTGGCCTTTGCTCTCCTGCTTGCCGCTGAGCGGCTGTCCGGCTGCCCCTCCTCTGGAAAGTGACTTGTTTAAGACACACCAGGGGAAAATGCTCATTTTGATTTATGATTCTCATTAGTGTTAGGATTACTCACGGTTGGCTGTATCTTGCTCTTTATTTAAAGAACATACATATATATCTGTCAAGAACAGTAGGCACGTGGGTGGCCAGTGAGACCACGGGTTGGGGGAGGGTGTTCTGGGCTCGGGGCCCTGGCAGAGTGTGGCCAGAATGGTGTAGTGGCTGCCGGGACTGAGCTCACTCACCTGGGGCAGACATGGGACAGCCTACCCCAGCCAGAGCCTCGCAGGCCTATCGGGGGCCTGGCTTGGCACCTCTCCTTTGTGGAGCGGGGGTGAAAGGGCCTTTCCTGGGGCACCTGAACCATTCTCCTCTAACAGGTTCCTTACAGGGTTGCAGCCACAGTCGCTGGAAGGATAAACCAGGGGTCGTTCCACGGACCTCTCCCCTCAGCCCGGCAAAGCCCCCCAGGGCAGGCCTGGTGAGAGCTGCTGAGACCTGCCCGCTGCTCCAGACTTCAGGACATGCTGTCCACAGGCTGCCCTGGAAGGGACTGTCACCCAAGGCTCAGAGCATGTGACACTCAGCACCTACAGAGTCCTCCAGCCCAGCTTCTCACATCCACAGCCAACTGCGTTCCATCAGGAAGCCCCTCGACTTCTCTCTCTCATGCCCCAGGAGCCTGGGGGGCCTAGGCCTCAGCCATGTCCTGCAGACCATGTTGTGGGAAGCACCTACGGCTGGAGAGGCAGGACATGAGTGGATGACTATCCGTGACTCCAGTGAGAGGGCCACGAGAGGTGCACACAGGCTGACGCAGGTGTCGGGGACACAGGCACACAGAGAGGGAGCGTGGATGGCAGCTCCTTGGAAGGAGTAGTATCTGAACAGGGTCTTAAAAAGACAGTGAGGACTTTCTGGGTGGTGGACGGTGCTTCAGTAACCCAGAACAGCACTGCCTCTCCAGAGAGGCCCATCTCCGGCGTGAGCCCCTGTCAACAGGATGCCAAAAGAGGGCTTGGAATTCCTAGGTTACACCTGTGCATGAACTCGGGTGCTTGACAGGTGATGCTACTTTTCCACAGCTGACATGAAGGAACTGCAGCCCTGGTTTTGCCATCACCCTGGCAATGTGACCTTGGGTGAGTCCCCTCATTGTCCTTACTTCCTACTCAGTCCTTCTGGCTCTAGCAGTCTGTGGCCTGGAGTTACACATGGGGCCCAGATGGCTGGCTTGGGCTCAGGCAGTCATTGCCCTCTCCTCGCCACTATGGCTGCCATTCTGGGCACAGTGACAGGCAGCATGAGGGGTTTGCAGGCTGGTGAGCAGATGATCAATCCCCCGACACACCCAAGTTCACTCATGGCAAAATCCCCTCAAAGGAGCTGCAGGCAGTAGGAGGAGGGACATCAGGCTCTAGCTTGGGTGCTGTGTGACCTTGGGCAAGTCAGTTCCCCTCTCTGGGTTTCAGGTTCCTCATCTGTTGAAAGGGTCAGTGCCTGCTTTTGTCCTTAAAGAATTGTTGTGTGGTTCAAACTTGGTGGCCTTTGAACCTAATGAAGAGCTGTTGGGTGAATGTGGGGGGCGAGGACAGTTATTATATTTCCCTTCTGAGGTAGATTCCTCAGGTCCCTCTGTCCCCACAGGGGCGCTGCAAATCTAGGCCAGTGATTTTTCCTCCTAGATGGGGAGGCAAAAATTCACTGTAATTCTCCTTCCTCAGTTCTCCATCCCCAAATGAAATTGCCTGCCATCCAACCCAAAGGATGCTGAGGGGTTGAAGGGAGTCATATTTGCAAAACAATCTGCCTAGGAAACCTGCTCCTTTCTTTGCCTTCCTGAAGCTCCTCATGTCCCCTGACCCCAAGAGGGACTGGGTGGGAATCCTCTGGCCCTTGAGCCCAGCGCTTCAGCAGCTCCTCCTGGCTTCAGGGTTCTTTCCACACTTTCTCCTGCAGCCACAGCTCTGGGGCCCCAGCGGCTTGTTGCAGAGTCTCTGGTCCTTCCCACACTGCCAAGCTGTGGCTGTCTGGCCCCAAGCAGGCCAGGGATTCCCCTGAAAGGACCAAGCTCTTCTCTTTCCTTGCAGTTTTTCTCCCTTTCTTAGAAAATGTCAAACAGAGAAATGCAGCTTAGAGGAAATCAATACCCTCAAACGGAGGAGAACTTGCTGCATGTAGAGCAAATCAATTCAGCACAAATTTACAGAGCGCCTGCCGTGGGTGGGGCTCTCAGACCTGGAGGGAATCAGAGCTGGATCAGCCCCTGACGCACTGGGCAGGAGGGGAGATGGGTGCAGGCATCCCTAATTCAAATTTAAGCTGAACAGTGCTGCCAGACCAGAAAACCAGCACCACTCCGAGCTGCCACTGCCCCTGGCAATTTATGCCTACCTTCATTAATGCTGGCGATAATACATCTATGATAGTTCTGCAGAAACCACGAAGAAAAATAAAATAATGCATGCAGAAACACTTGACCTGTTCTTTACAACACATAATGACCAACATTATAATGGCAGTATAGAAGAGCGAAAGATTGATTCTGACTGGGAAATGCTGGGCATGTGTCTTAGAAGAGGTTGGAGTTGCTCCTTTAAAAAATGGTATATTATTTATAATAGTATTAGGTTTGTCTATAAGTACCAGAGAAATCCCAAATAACAAATGGCTTAAACAAAATAGAAGGCTATTTCTTTCCATAGAAATTTCAAAATGTAGGTAGACTAGGCCAGTATGGCAACTCCATGAGATGAGGGACACAAAGCATCTTTTGGTCTTGTTCCTTTTCTAAATATGGCTTCATTCCCAAGACTACTTTATGGTCCAAAATGGCTGTTTTAATTGCAGCCATTACATCTACATTCCAGCCATCAGGAAGGAAGTAAAGGGAAGCAGAAAGGTATAGATTTTTTTTTTTTTTGAGACAGAGTCTCACTCTGTCACTGAGGCTAGAGTGCAGTGGCTCATCATAGCTCAAACTCCTCGCAATCCTCCTGCCTCAGCCTCCCAAGTAGCTGGGACTATAGGTGCACACCACCATGCCTGGCTAGTTTTTCCACTTTTTGTAGAGACAGGGTCTCACTGTTGCTCAGGCCAGTCTCAAATTCCTGGCCTCAAGAGATCCTTCCGCCTCGGCCTCCCACAGTGCTAGGATTATAGGTGTGCCCAGCCCATACCCTCCTTTTAAGAAAATGTTCCTGATGTTGCAGTTTCCTGGTTAGATCTTAGTTGTGTGGCCATAGCTACTTCAAGAAATGCAGCATCTCCAAGCTCTAGGCCCAGGTGCCCTGTCTGAAGACTGGCCAATGTGGGAAGAACATGACTACACCTGAGGTGGGAAGAAACAGGTATGAAATGGAAAGGCATCCAGCCCCTTGTCCTTGTCCTTTAAAACTATAAAGGCCTCACTCCACTTCTCCCTATCCTGCCCCAAGAAGGCAGATGATACTAGAAATGCCACCGTGGCTTGGATTGCAGCTGTCTATTTCACTGTGTGTCCTAAACACACTTTTCTGAACCTTGAAGGTCAATATCACAGCACTTCCTGGATCAGAAATAAAACGACCAATTGTCAGATCCAATTAGCCAAGGCCCACCTCCGCGTATGTGGTGAGGACCACATCACTCTCCCCTTTCCTTTTAAGCCTGAATCAATCTCTGTACAATTAACCCCGTCTGACTCAGTGTTTAACGTGCAGGTGTGTCTGCCCAGGGCGTGTGGGGGAACCTCCTGGCTTGTCTGACCACCGTCTCTCTGCTAATCCCACCAGACTTATTTTTCCAACTCTGCTGTTGCTGAAATGCACCAGTTAATCACTTAGCTTCAGAGGGAAAAGTGTATCAAGGACTGTTTTTACATCCTCCTATCCCCCTGCTGACAGGAAATTCAGGATTGAAAGGGACCTATCTAAGGAACTTTCTCTAGGACTCAAATCCTAGATTTTGCTCAGCCATTTTATTAAGCATCTTAACTTTTTATTGATAATATTTTTGATGCCTAAGAACATATTTGATGTTCTAGCTTTTTATCGTCATCGACTATACATACAGAATTGTATATTAAGCGTATGCCTTGATCCATTTGCACAAACTGAACTGTGTGACCACTCGGCCATTTTTAACATCCTGATTTATCAAAGTAAGATTCCATCAGGAGGGAACGCCCTAACTGTGGGTAACACAGCAAAGCTTGTGTTAGATTCTCAAGTCCTCACATGAGCTGGAAGGTAGGTTTAACTATCTCCTGTGTATGGAAGAGGACATGGGCTCAGAGAAGTGTGGCCACCTGGTTAGTAAGCCACAGGAGCTGGGGCTCAGCCCCTTCCTTTGCCTGCAGGTGTCCATGGAGGTCCTTGTGCTGTCCAGCTGGAGACCTGTACATGTGTCTTCTTGGGGTCAGGCAGCAGACACTGCCCTCTTCCTTGCTGGGAACATTCTCAGTCCACTGGGAGACTGGAGCCCATATATATAAATTCTCAGGTGATAGGTAGCTTAGGATGGACAGGAATCTGCTGTCCATCCTTCCCACGACATTTAACAACAGTATGGCAAGGACACCGACCAACCAGAATGACATCAGCCATAGCACAAAAGCAGAGTTCTGGAGGCCCTGCCACATCAGGCATCACCCTTCAGTGGCTGGACGGCAGGGAGGAAGCCCCAGGGGAGACGCTGGCCTTGGGTGTTGGGCAACTGTGCAGAGTACTTCAGTATTTCAACAACCCGCCTGGGTACACCGGTGCATCTGTCAGCTCTGACCGTCAGCTCCCACTGGAGATCTTGAGAAGACTTGTTCCTGGCTCCCAGGGAGCTTGCGGCCCAGCCAAGGAGACAGGCTCCAGGGTTACAGCTGGACAGAATCAGCACTTTGGTCCAACTGGGCAGTCCATTTGTCTGTTCAGACATCACGTCCCACAGGTCAGCTACCTACAGAGCCTAGAAGAGGACCGAGGGTCTCTGCCCTTAGGAGTGCACTTTTACTAGAACAAGGGGGCATCTGAACAGATAACCACAGTGCCGTCTTTTGTTTGGGTTGAATGCTGGGTTGGAGATCATTTTAGAACATTTTTGTGGGAATTACAGAGGCTTAGAGCCTTACAAAATAATATCTTTTCTAATTCCTCGTGTTTCAGGCAAGCAGACTGAAGTCCAGAGAAGTCGCACACTCTAGGCGAGGGGACGTGGGGCAGGACCAGGCCTCCTTGCCCCCTCCCCAGCCCCTCACCCAACGACCATGTTCCTGCTCGTATCCTGGAAGCAACTTCAGGGAGGTGGACAAACCACTGGGGGATGATATGTTGATAAGGTGACAAAGGGGCAGGTCACCACACTATCGCATGACTTTGCTCGAGGGCATTAATGTGGGGGCATCTGCCAGCCTTCCCCAGGGAGCCCAGTTCTGTGGTCCCCGAGGTATCAAGTTATGTTCAATTTATTTGCTTAAGAATACAAAGCTAAATGCACTGTTTTCAGAAAATTTTATGTGTAAATCATCTAAAGTTAGTAAAATAAAACATTTGAGCTTGGGAATGGTCTTCAGTTGCCCACCACATTCACTTCTGTGAAAGCCCCTGTTTCCTGACAGGGTCTGATAAGGGATTTTTCAGGAACTTTGTAGAGCTCTTCCGTGAGATATGGCGTAAGAACCCTCGCCTCATCGTCGGTTCTGAAGGCCCAGTCACACTGCAGCTGAATCACACGTGTACCCGAGTAGACAGACTCTCCATTCTTTGCCTCCCCCTGGACAACACTCTGAAGGAACGTGGATTTGGGATGTATGTGTCTCTGTGACTGTTCCATGCTCCTGGGGACATAAGACCCTCAGGCTCCTTGAAAGCAGAGGTTCAAGAACCTACGGCCAGGTTCCCCAACAGCTGAAGGCCCTTCTCCCCGAGAGGTGCCCCACCTGCCGGGGAGTTCCGGGGAGCTGGCATACCGCTGCCCTGGCTGCCGGGAGCCTTGCGTTTTCCTGCCACACTTGTGCCTACAGGGAAATTCCAGGGTGCTCCGGAGACCATCTTACCTGTTTGGAATTCCGCTCTTCGACCTGTCTGGGCTGGCTCAGTCCTGGGAGGAAAGAAAAGTAAATAAATGTAAAGCCGTTTGATCATAGAACATTTATCTTTCAACAGGAAGCTTCCTGAGGAAGAACAGCAAAGGGGTTTGGAATGAGACTGTGCTTACAAGTGTCAGCCTGAGTGGCAGACATCCCCAGGCGGAGCCTCACTGTAGTGGTGTCGGGGTCATCTTGGAGCCCTGCCCTTCTCACCCCGTCCCTCCAGGGCCACTCCACCTCCCTCTGGACCAGCAAGAGCAGCTGATGGGGCTGGCCAGGCTCCTTCTCGCTTCCCCAGTGGAGGAGGAAACTGTCTTCACCATTGAAACCAGCAGGAAGCTCGGGTCTTCCTCAGGGCTGTGGAGGGCGCTGGGGGAGGCTGCAGGGTTAGGAAGCCAAATCAGATCCTCCCTGCAGGCATGTCCCTAGACCTGTTAGGATCCTGAAAGGGAGAGGATGCTGGTACCCTTTTGGTTTTGGCCTTGAGCATCACTTGCCTGGGACTCTTGTCACATCCCCTTTAAGTCTCTGTCCTTGTCTGGCTCTGGCCAGAAACCTTGCATGGCTTTTAGATTCTGAAGAGCAGTCAGGGTCCCAGGAATCCTTTCTGGAAGCTCAGGGAAATCCAGTGGCCTCTGGGCAAAAGCCCATTTGCTAATTGGCTTATAAAAAGCTGTGTGTCTCTCTCTTAAGCCCCACCCAGTAGACCATGTCTACGCTGGAGGTCCCAAAGTCACCTTAAACTCATCACATAGAAAACTAACTCCACACCTAGCCCCCTTCCCTTTTGCTGGCCCACTGCTCCCATCCTTCCTTCTG
>CAUYRT010003328.1:0-27640 GCA_963574885.1 Lepilemur ruficaudatus | reverse complement strand
TTCCTTTCCCCTATTGAGACCCCTAATTCCGCTCCCCAACTACTTTTCAAGCATGTCCCACCCCTCCACAGTGACCCCCCACATAGCTCAGACTTGGGTCTACCCCCCATCCCTCAATTCCCCAGTGTTCGCTTCCTCCCTTTGAGCACCACAGTGTTAATCAGTCAATACCAATCGGATGATGAGTACAAGTGGGGCCCATTCTTCGGGTCTTGTGTCACCTCACTTCGAATAATGGGCTCAAGCTTAATCCAGGATAATACAAGAGGTGCTAACTTACTGTCATTTCTTAAAATTGAGTAATATTCCATTGTGAACAAGTACCAGATTTTAACAATCCACTCATGCAAGGGACTCCCATCGTTACATATGAGAATCATTTCAGTGCGTGCCGTCAAAATAAAACAAGCATTAGATGGGTTGGGCAAAGTGTTGAGGAATTTTGAATTTTGAAATATCAATACACCAAAAATAAAAATAAAAGAATGAGTACTTTTACACCATGGAATATTATGCAGTTGTTAAAAAGGAATGAATCTCTATTATACCAGATGATTTAGAAAGATCCTCAGGAATTATATGCATAAGTTTATAACACACCCATATAAATACATGAGATTGTTGGGTAACATTTAAATACGGCTTTCAGAATACCAGCATAGTGTGAATCGAGCTGGCAGGACTGGAAGTTGCTCTGAGTAAGTCAGTGAGTGAGTGGCCGGTGGATGTGAAGCCAAGGACATCACTGTGCGCTGCTGCAGACTTTAGAAATACTGTATGCTCAGGGTACACTAAACTTACTTTAAAAAACTTCTTTCTTCAATGATAAATTAGCTTATTGTGACTTTTTTACTTTATAAACTTTTCAATTTTTTTTTTAAATTTGACTTTTGTAATAGCACTTAGCTTAAAACACAAGCACATTCTATAGTTGTATGAAAATATTTCCCTTCTCAATATTATTGCATAAACTTATTTTCTATTTAAAATTTTTATTATTTTTTTTTTTTTTACTTTTAAAATTTTTTCTTAAAAACTAAAATGCACACTCTGGGAGGCCGAGGCGGGTGGATAGCTCAAGGTCAGGAGTTCAAGACCAGCCTGAGCAAGAGCGAGACCCCGTCTCTACTATAAATAGAAAGAAATTAACTGGACAACTAAAAATATATGTAAAAAATGAGCCGGGCATGGTGGCGCATGCCTGTAGTCCCAGCTACTCGGGAGGCTGAGGCAGAAGGATCGCTTGAGCCCAGGAGTTTGAGGTTGCTGTGAGCTAGGCTGATGCCACGGCACTCTACAGCCTGGGCAACAGAGTAAGACTCTGTCTCAAAAAAAAAAAAAAAAATCAACTCAAAATGAATTAAAGACTTAAATGTAAGACCTGAAACTGTAAAACTACTAAAAGAAAACATGGGAAAAAAGCTCTGTGACATTCGCCTGGGCAATAATTTTTTTGATTTTACTCCAAAAGCACATTCAGCCAAAGAAAATATTGAAAGATGGAATTACATCAAACTAGAAAACTTCAGTACAGCAGAGGAAACAGTCAACAGAATGAAGAGACAATCTACAAAATGGGAGCAAATAGTTGCAAACCATACATTTGATAAAGGGTTAATATCCAAAATGTATAAGGAATTCAAGCAACTCAATGGCAAGAAACATCAAACAACCTGATTAGAAAATAAGCAAAGGACCTGAATAGACATTTCTCAAGAGATACATACAAATGGCCAATGGGTATATGAAAGCATGCTCAATATCACTAATCATTAAGGAAATGCAAATTAAAACCACAATGAGATAACACCTCTCACCTGTTACAATGGCTATTACTAAACACACAGAGACAAAATAACAAGTTTAAGAGATGATGTGGAGAAAATAAAACCCTTGCACAATGTTGGTAAGAATGTAAATTAGTGTAAACATAGGTGAAAACAATATGGAGGTTCAAAGTAGAATTAATATATGATTCAGCAGTCCCACTTCTGGGTAAATATCGAAAGGTTTTGGAGAGATATCTGTACTCCCATGTTCATTGCAGCGTTATTCACATAGCCAATATATGAAATCAACCAGGAATCCATTAACAGATGAATGGATAAAGACAATGTGGCATATACACAGTAGAATACTATTCAACCTTAAAAAAAGAAATTACCAAGCACAGTGGCATTTACTTGTAGTTTCAGCTACTTGGGAGACTGAGGCAAGACGATCACCCCACTGCAAAATCCCTTGCGGCCTCTATACCTATTGTCGTGGTCTTGAATAAAGGATGCCTAATCATGCTTTCACAAGTGTCACTGAATATTTTTTTCTTTAACAGAGATAAAAGGCAGTGAAGGACAAAATGTGATGTAGAGTTATCAAAAGAGAAAACTGGAAAGATACAAGACAGAGATTTGAAATGCAGTTACTAGGAATGGTAGAAGTACAATTTAAACTCAGTTGTTACTGAGGCTCACAATTGCACTCTAGCACTGTGCAGTGTTTTATTTGGTACCAATGTATTAGGTACGACAAAACTACCAACAGCTCTACGGATTCTGAGTTGTGCTTGGGAACTCAGGTCACTCATACTGCTCAAGTCATCCCATTCTCATAAGCTCCCCCACTACTGCAGCAACAACCTGGTTGAAGTCATCTCATAGGTCTCACAGTTTGCAAGTTCCTCCAATCTTTTTTCAGCCTAGGAAAACCAACCAATTGTTGACTTGCCTTTCCCAAAATTGTCACTGTCTATGTTTCTAATTTGAAAATTAGAAACATAGAAATCTAATTTTCTAATGTTTCTAATTTACCTCCTTACTCTATTCAGGATTTTGTAAAATATTGGAAAAGTCTTTGGCTTTAAATGGCTTCTTTTTGCTTTCTTAACACAAATATCCATTAAGCAATAAAAGAGAAACTGTTATCTGCTTAAAATGGTATGAACAAATACAGGTAGAAAAAAACATCTCTCTCAATTCTGCCCCATTTACAAACGTATTTCTCATCAGTGCCTCTGATATTTGGGTGTGAAGTACTGTGTTGTGATATTCTACACCTGAAAAAAGGTTTTCAAGACAGAGATTTCTGAATTTCTTGTCAAAAATACTCAGCTTCAGTGTTACTTATTCATTCCTTTGAGCTAACATGGAGTCCCTGCTTAAATGCAAACATTCTCTCAGAAAATAGCACTATATGATCAGTTACTATGCCTTAATGTAAATTAATTTGTCAACTCCAAGATTTTCACTACTGACAGCCAGCAGACTGCAGCTCATTAAGATTGTATATAAAATAGTAACTTTTGCTACAGGGTGTGGAAAAGGAAGTTTCTCAGACTAATTCATACTGTGGTCTTAGAAGCTGTCCCTGTCTTTGGAATAGAGGCAGCCAGAGTATTAAAAATTACAGGAATGTTGACATCCTTCATTTCAACTTTAGCTCTAGATATATGTCAAACTCTGAAAATAAAACACCATATAATATATATTTCAGATTTATCTTTATTATTCGGAATCAGCAAAGAATTAACAAAATTCAAAGTTAATCTTTTCATGATGTGGACAGTCATTTGTTTGACATTAGTGAACCACCTGGATTTTGTTTTTGTTATTTTTTATTTCAGCATATTATAGGGGTACAAATGTTTAGGTTACATATATTGCCTTTGCCCCTGAGTCAGAGCTTCAAACATATCCATCCCCCAGAAAGTGCACACCGCACCCATTAGGTGTGTATATACCCATTCCCTCCTCCCTCCTCCCACCTGCCTGACACCCAGTGAAAGTTACTATGTGTGCACGTAAGTGTTGATCAGTTAATACCAATTTGATGGTGAGTACATGTGGTGCTTGTTTGTCCACTCTTGTGATACTTCACTTAGTAGAGTAGGTTCCAGCTCTATCCAGGATAATATAAGAGGTGCTAGATCACCACTGTTTTTTGTCGCTGAGTGGAACTCCATGGTATACATATACTACATTTTATTAATCCTCTTATGTATTGATGGCACTTAGGTTGTTTTCACATCTTTGCCATTGTGAATTATGCTGCAATTAACATTCTAGTACAGATGTCTTTTTAAAGAACAAATTGGGAGGCATCAATTTACCAGACTTCAAGCTATACTACAAGGATGTAGTAACTAAAATAGCATGGTACTGGTGCAGGAACAGAGATGTAGACCAATGGAACAGAATTGAGAACCCAGATATGAAACCATCCTCATATAGCCATCTAATCTTTGACAAAGCAGATAAAAACATACATTGGGAAAAATAATCCTTATTCAATAAATGGTGCTTGGAAAATTGGATAGCCACATGTAGAAGACTGAAACAGGATCCACACCTTTCGCCCCATAAAAGTCAATTCATGATGGATAACAGACTTAAACCTATGGCATGAAACTGTAAGAATTCTGGAAGAAAATGTTTGAAAAACTCTTACAGATATTGGCCTAGGCAAAGAATTTATGAAGAAAAGCCCAAAGGCAATCATGGCAACGACAAAAATAAATAAATGGGACCTGATCAAACTAAAAAGGTTCTGCACAGCCAAAGAAACTGTCATGAGAGCAAACAGACAGCCTACAGAATGGGAGAAAATTTTTGCAAGCTACACATCCGATAAGGGGCTGATAACTAGAATCTATTTAGAACTCAGGAAAACAAGAAAACATCAAACAACCCTATTAAAAAGTGGGCTAAGGACATAAACAGAAACTTTTCGAAAGAAGACAGAACAATGGTCAACAAACATATGAAAAGATGCCCAACATCTATAATCATCAGAGAAATGCAAATGAAAACCACAGTGAGATATCATTTAACGCAGTGAGAATGGCCTTTATCAAAAAGTCACAAAACAATACATGTTCGCATGGATACGGGGAGATAGGAACATT
Source organism: Lepilemur ruficaudatus (assembly GCA_963574885.1). Classification (NCBI taxonomy): domain Eukaryota; kingdom Metazoa; phylum Chordata; class Mammalia; order Primates; family Lepilemuridae; genus Lepilemur; species Lepilemur ruficaudatus. The sequence continues at coordinate 22,740 of CAUYRT010003328.1, read as the reverse complement.
CGTACGCTGCTGGTGGGACTGCAAAGTAGTACAACCCCTGAAAGTAACATGGAGATACCTCAAAGAGCTACAAGTAGAACTAACGTTTGATCCAGCAATCCTATTATTGGGCATCTACCTAAGGGGGAGGAAAAAACACCTGGCTTTTAATATAAAATATTTTTACAGAAGAAAATTATGCTGAGTTGTTCACAGGGTAATTAACTTTTCAGATTAGCTTCAAAGTATTTGTTTCTTTTTAAAAAATTATTTCCAAGTAATTTGTTTCAATTTTATGGACTAGGGCCCACTTATTACATTAATATGCAGTACAGAGTAGTAGTTGCAATTCAGTGGTGTGATGCTTTTTTCTCTCTGTCCTCTCCACAAATCCTGGTTGGAGATACAAGGCCATGAAATTCTAGGAAATTCACAACAGCTTTGCTTTTAAAATCTTTATGACACAGCTGATAAGGCTTCAGGAGGCTGGCTTATAGGCAATGTGAGTCAAACAAATAAATTCACCCTATACTGTAAAATACCATCGTCAACCCTTTTCACAATATCTGGTAAATTATTCATTTCACTGGGTTTATAGAGAGCCATTTAGTAAACTTAAGTGCATATCCTATGGATAAAGATTTAATAACTCTCTATTAAAGTCTAAAGAATTATGCTACTAACTTCCAACTCTCCTCCCTTGTTGTCTGTGTGCTAGTTAGTAACCTGCTTATCTATTCATAGTTTTTCATCTCAATGAATTGCAAAGTCCTAGAAATAGAAGGTGACTTAGCAAAGCTATTTCCAAGGAGCAGGCACTCAGAATATAAGAAGTAATAAAATTTCATAATCAAATTCTTTGTTTTTTTCTTTAATATTAAGCATTGTGTTTCTCTTTAACATTCTTAGTAAGAATACCTTATGATTCGCAAGATTTGATAAATAACTCACCTTCCTGATTCTAGGCTTACATCAGAGATGTTGTGGGTTAAGCAAATACTGCAATCAAGCATGTCACGCAAAATTTTTGGTTTCCCAGTCCATATAAAAGTTATGTTTGTACTATACTGTAATCTGTTAAGTGTGCAATGGCATTATGTCTAAAAAAACAATGTGCATACCTTAATTTAAAAGGGCTTTATTGCTAAGAAATGCTAGTCATCATCTGAGTTTCAGCGAGTCATACCTTCTGCTGCTGGAGGCTCTTGCCTCCATGTTGTTAGCTGCTAATTGATCAGGGGAGGGGGTGCTGAAGTTTGGGATGTCTGTGGAAATTTCTTAAAATAAAACAAGGATGAAGTTTGTCACATGAGTTGACTCTTCCATTCATAAAATGCTTCTCTGTAACCTGCAATGATGTCTGATAGCAGTTTACCTATAACAGATCTTTCGAAATTGGAGTTTATCTTCTCAAACCCTGCCACTGCTTTATCAAAGAAGTTAATGTAATATTCTAAATTCTTTGTTGTCATTTCAACACTGTTTATAGCCTCTTCACCTAGAGTAGATTTTATCTCAAGAAACTACTTTCTCTGCTTACTCATAAGAAGCAGCTCTTCATTTGTTCAAGTTTTATCATGAGTTTGCAGCAATTCAGACTTACCTTCAGGCTCTACAAATTTTAATTCTCTTTCTGTTTCCACCACATCGGTAGTTACTTCCTCCACTAAAATCTTGAACGCCTCAAAATCATCTTTAAAGATTGAAACCAACCTCTTCCAAACTCCAGTCAACATTCATACTATTAAATCCTTTCATGAATCACAAATTTTCTTAATGGCATTTAGGATGGTAAATCCTTTTCAGAAGGTTTTCAATTTATTTTGCTATTTTTCAATTTTAGGTTCATCAGAAGAATTACTATCTATGGCAACTGTAGCCTTACAAAATGTATTTCTTAAACAGTGAGACCTGAGATTCTATATGACTCCTTGACTTATGGGCTACAGAAAGGATGTTGTGTTAGCAGGCATGAAAACAATATTCATCTGCTTGTACATCTCTATCAGAGCTCTTGGGTGAATAGGTGCATTGTGAATAAGCAGTGATATTTTGAACAGTATCTTTTTTTCTGAACAATGAGTCTCAACAGGGGGCTTAAAATATTCAGTAAACTGTGCTGTAAAGAGATGTGATCTCATACGGGTTTTTTGTTCCATTTATAGAGCACAGGCAGACCAGATTTAGCATCATTCTTAATGGCCCTAGAATTCTCAAAATGGTAAATGAACATTGGCTTCAACTTCAAGTAACCAGTTGCATTAGACCCTAACCAGAGAGTCAGTCTATCCTCTGAAGCTGCGAAGCCAGCCGTTGACTTCTCCTCGTTAGTTATGAAAGTCCTTGATAACATATACGTATGTTTGGTCTGTATGGAAAATCTGTTGTTTAGTGATCTTACCTAGATCTTGTTGATAATTTTCTGTCATTTCTATATCAGCACTTGCTGCTTCACCTTATACTTTTATGTTACGGAGATGGTTTCTTTCCTTAAACCCTGTGAACCAATCTCTGCCAGCTTCACACTTTTCTTTTGTAGCTTCCTAACCACTCTCAGCCTTCATAAAATTGAAGACAGTGAGGACTTTGCTGTGGATTAAGCTTTAGCTTAAGGAAATGTTATGGCCGGTTTGATCGTCTATCATGACCACTAAAATTTCTCTATATCAGCAGTTAGGCTGTCTCACTAGCTTATTATTCTTGTGCTCACTGAAGCATTACTTTTAATTTCCTGCAAGAACTTTTCTTTTGCATTAACGACTTGGCTAACTGATAAAAGAGGCCTAACTTTCAGCCTGTCTTGGCTTTTGGCATGCCTTCTGCACTAAGCTTAATCTCTTAATCTTCGATAGCTTTTGACTTAAAAGTGAGAGATGGTTGACTCTTCCTTTCACTTGCATACTTAGAGGTCATTTTATGGTTATTAATTGGCCTAATTACTTTTTTTAGATTAGTTAATTATTATTTTTGTAGTTGTGATATTTTTTCTTTTTTTCTATTTTTTAAATTTTAGAATATTATGGGGGTGCAAACATTTTGGTTACACAAATTGCTTTTGTACCATTTGAGTCAAAGTGTGCCCATCCCCCAGATGGTGTGCACTGTACCCATTAGGTGTGAATTTACCCATCCCCACCTCTCCCCTCCCACCTGCTTGATTTCCAATGAATTGTTATTTTCATATTTGCACATAAGTTTGATTGATTAGTTTCAATTTAATGGTGAATACATGTAGTATTTGTTTTTGCATTCTTGTGATATTTCACTTAGAGGAATGGTCTCTAGTTCCATTCAGGTTAATACAAGAAGTATTAGTTCACCATTTTTTATGGCTGAGTAGTACTCCAGCCATATACCACACACATGTACCACATTTTATTAATTGATTTATGTATTGCTGGGCATCTTAGGGAGTAGGGAGGCTTAAGGAGAGGCAGGGAGAGGAGAGAACAGACTGGTTGGTGGAACAGTGAGAAAACACAACATTTGTCAATTAAGTTTGTCGCCTCATATGGTTCATAGTGCCCCAAAACAACTACAATAGTAACATCAAAGGTCACTGATCACAAATCAATTTTGAAATATTGCAAAAATTACTAAAATGTAACACAGAGACATGAAGTAAACACAAGCTGTTGGAAAAATGGTGTTGATAATCTTGTTCGATGCAGGGTTGCTACAAAATTTCACTTTGTAAAAATCATACAATCTGCAAAGTACAATAAAGCAGAGCACAATAAAAAAGATATGCCTATGTGTATTTATTCACATACTCCTGCTTATATGATATTAGGATGAATTCAGCTAAATACACTCATGCTATTTTGTTGCACACACATATAGCAATGATATAGAAACATTGTTGCCAGCAGTGAATGTTGACATCTAGAGGGAACTTGAGAAGTACTGAAGGAAATTCAGTGTTGTTATAGTGATGGAGCTGAAGGGACTCTGTATTCCAGATGCTATTTATGATGTTTGCTTATGTTTTGTGTTCCTTCCCCAAAATTTGTGTGTCTAAGCTCCAACCCCACAATTAATTATTAATGATTATGTTTTAGCTAATTAACAATAATTGTTAATTACTAATGTAACCTCTATGTATTTTATAAAAATATGTTTTATTAAATAGTTTTTAAAAATATTTATTAATTAAATGTTTTTACAATCTTGTAAAATATTAGCAGGGGTTTGAATGGTGATGTTTTTTACTTTATAATAAATATATCAAGAGTTTTTGGGAGAAAGGGCCATTTTAATGTGCACAATTTTCGCAAAACGTTGATGTAAGAGTAAATGTAAAAATGTTGGGCTTATCATACTTGTTAAATACATACTCATATGATAGTTAACAAGTGGAATAAAAAGGTTCCAAATTATGGTGATGCAGAATAGAAGCATGACGCGATAGAGTAGGAGAAAATGGCTAATTAGGTAAATATTAAACTTTTCAAAAGTCTCTGAAAGACAGAGCTTACTAAACATGACATACACAAGAGTGACATGAAAAGGAATTGGGGTATAAAGATATTTTATTTTTCAAATCTACTTCAGTATTATAAAGGAACTTTGGAATCACTTGTGAGCCACACCTAATCATTGTACTTGTTCAACCTCCTAACAGGCCTAGCAGGCCTAACTCTCAGAAACATATTTTGGAAGAATAAAAGGGAAAGAAATTTGCAATACCTGAGTTATGAATTGAGCCTTGCTAAATTCTCCTCTTCAGTATTACTATGTACCAGCATGGTATATTTCAAAGCATTTTTTTATAATCTGCGCATCGAATAATTCACACTGAAATTTAGTTATTACATCAAAAGTGTGTTACCGAAAGTGATTCCTCACATAAGAGAAATGAATGGGTTCTCCCAAGCTGGTAGCTTAAAATAATAATCTTTCAAAACTCTTGCATATTTGATGTGATCAATATGTAAACAAAATAGTCTCCTATTCAAAAATGCTTCCACATATTTGGAATAAATAATATACTTATTTGGATAAATAAATATAAATATGCTTATTTGGATTTGCTATATTTTCCAACATTTCTTGTCTGAATTATAGCAAGTCTCATAATTAGCTGACCTGACTTGACCCTTATACGTCTTTCATAATTTTTCTGCATGGCAGCCAGACATCTTGTTAAAAATGTAAGTGTAATCTCTTAACTCCTTTTCTAAAAACTTTGAATTAGCTCCTCATTTCACTCCAAGTATAATCCAAACTCTTTGTAACGACTTAAACCTCCACATGATAACACCTCCCCACACTTAGTCCTGACATCTCCACCTACTGTCACTTTGTTTACCCTTCTGCTTCCTAACCACACTGGCTTCATAGCTTTCCCTGAATGTGCTATACAAATTCCACTCTTGGGATTTTGCTCTGGCTCTGCCTAGACCAATTTTCTCCGAGTGTCTTCATGGTTAAGTCCCTCACCTCTTCAATTTTTTGGTCAAATATCACCAAAAAGAGGCCTACTCTTATTGGCCTAAATAAAATTGCAACCCACCTCCAAGTCCTCCCTAAAATTGCAAGCCCTTTGCTTGTTCTATTTTAGCTTTCATTATAGAAGGCTCATTGCTTTTTAATGTTACATATCTTGTGTGTGTTATGTTTATCATTATCTGTCTCCCATCACCTCTAGAGTGTAAGCTCCATCAAAGAGGTGTCTTTGGTTCACTGATATGTCTTAGGAAAATGGAGTTGAATCTGGCCCATTGTAGGCCATCAGTACATATATTTTTAAGTTAAATTACATGAAAAAGAGACAAAAATTATATGCTTTGGCATAAATATAAATGATGGTATTAAACAACCATTTATATTTAAAATGGGTCAATTGCTCTGGGAAACAAATGAGCAAAAGAAAGACAATCTTTTTTTATTTCTTTAAAAATGAACAAATTACATAAAATTGAGAATTCACCTTGGGACAATTTAGATTTCATCTGTTGTTTGAATTTTAATGAAGCAGTGTCTTTCTTTAAATTCACCAACTCAATCAAGCAAGCAAACCTAAGAGTCTAAATCCAGACTTCTTACAAAGTACATATTAAATGATCTTTGAAATTAAGCATTAATGATCATGAACAATGAAGTAAGTTTCAAATGCCATATATCAGAAAGACCTTCATAAGAAAAAATGTCTTTTGACTCATTTCAATAAGCATTATTATGTTCAACAAATCAAAGAGTGTTATAATTTAATTTTTATGATAAAGGTTTGCAATTTTCATCTAGTTTAATGTTCACAGCCTCTCATAATTTTTGTTCACTTGGTATTTTTTAATTAAATTCTCAGATTATGAAGTTTTCCCTTTAAAATAAAATTTGCCTTGCATTTTGCAAGTAAAAGTTACATGTGGCAGTGTGCCGGTAAAATATATCATACATTTGCCCCATCAACAGATGACAGATTTGTTACTGAAACAAAATGGGTTGCTCTCTTAGATTCTTAAACCATACTGAGTATTACATATGAGGAACTGCAAGTGAGCATTTGGTAGAGTCTCACCCATTCTCCTTTTCCTCTCCTTTATATTTCATTGTAATGAGAAATTGAAATATAACTGAGCAAGAGCCTACTGCAAAATCATTTTTCCCTTTTGAGTAATGATCTTCTCATAGTGAAAAGTGAAACGATGAAAAGTTTAGAATATGCTTTAATTCATTTTGCAAAGGTTATAATTGCATCATTATTTGGGTCAATGTCAAATCAATGCTTCATTTCTTCCTATACTAGCCATATTAGTGTCAAGAAAATATGATATAATATTTGTTCCAACACTTAAGAACAATAAGTTATTCTAAACCTTTAATATAAATTACTTTCAAATTCACCTCATGTTTGAATATTTATTTCTTTTAATGTCAACCTACTGTTTAAACTATTGCCCACATAAAACAAAAAGCAGTCTATCTTGCTGCAGGAAATACATCTCACATGACTGTTTAAACAACATCATCAGGATGTAAAGAGGTTGAAAATCAATTGCATACACTTAGAATGCAATCTGCAGCACTTGATCTGAAGTATCAATCCACAAGCACTGAAAAAGAAAGTTGCCTCAATAATGTCATAGTGATATTTCATAACATTTTCTATTTCTGTGCTAACAGGAATTTAAGAAATGCTGAGAGACTGTTAGTGTTAAATGTTTTAGCCTCTGAATGAATCATTCATTTTTCGAAATATATTCAATTGAATTAAAGCTAAGATGTATTAGCATCATAGTAAACTGTCACCAGTCTCTTGAAAGAAAGGCTGCATCATTCTGTGAAACTTTCCAGTTGCATTGCTCTTACTTTTTTGTTTAGGAGAGTGACAATCCTGGTTTACTGTCAAAAGACGTTGGTAAAAAGAAATTTAATCTTTTGAAAATGTAAAAAAAATATTAAATCTAATAATTGCATTAAGAGAATAAATTCCCCTTCACATGTCAATTACTACTCCCCATTCTTAACAGAATATCTGTAGTGGTGCCAAAATGGTGATTTTTCTATTTAATTTTTTTTTTATTTTCTCAAGTAACTATTAAATTCTACATAATTAAAACCAAATTATTGCCATCTCGCAGTCCTACTTAATGATACTCTGTGGCTTTTTATTAGATGTAAGTAATTTTTAAGTCATTAAAACTAATTAATTATTTTTTACTCTGGACAGACCCTTGAAAAACTAGTAAAGTCTCAGGGAACTTCTACAGTAAAAAACATATCTATAGGACACCATGTATACAAATCATCCGTACTTGTAGATATAATCTATTAATAATTTTCAACTATCTTTTAAGTAGTGAATATTTTCCTCAAAATTTATTTATTTGGCCAATTTATAAATATTCTTTTTATGTGTAGTTCTTTCTTCTCACAAGGACATCAATTCTAAAGCAACTCATTAATTAGCGTGTGAAGAGAAAAATTCAACCTCCCACTGCTTTTGAGTTAAAAAAAAATCAAGTCCTGCTTGATACTTTGCTTTATCTAAATAGGCCTAAATATCTTAGAACTAATTTTTTATTATACAATATTCTAATGAGGTATTTTTTAGCATATAGCATGTAAAAGACTAGGTTTTTATTTTTCACGGATGTATTTCAGTGACTTTAAACTGAATAAAGCAAGATAAATAAAGTTCCTGGAAAAATAAATATATAAAATCCACTACCTGAGGTCAGTAGGGTATGAAAATAGAAAGCAAATGCTGGAGATGAGTTAACACTTATAAACAGGAAAAAACACAAGGTGAAGAGTGATTTACTCTTTTTAATTGTTTTTATTAATAGCTTGAGACTAGTCCAAAGTTACATCTGACAGGGAGGCTAAAATTTCAGTAGAAAAAGTCACAGGCTCATTCTTTTCAAAAACCAGAAGACAGGATTCCAGGCAATTATAGCCACTAGAATCTAAAGGGGGGGAGGTTCCAGAAAGGAGAGATCCAGGGAAAGGATCCCCAATTTCTGTGTATAAATTCTGCCCAAATATATTATATAATATGACAAACCCCGGACCAAGACAAGCCTGGGGCCAATTTCACATAGGCCAGCTGTATTGATCTTTGAAACAGGACTGAGAATCCAGAGATGAAACCGTCTTCTACCTTATGTTGCAATTACATGTTTATAGATATTTCTTCACTTCCAGGCTGTCCTATCTGTCTTTACATCCACTTATATGAAAAATACTTACAGAGTGTCTACTACTTGCCATATACTTTGCTAGGCACAGGGGATAGAGCAGTAAATAAAAGCAGATGGGGTCCCTGCCCTGATAGAACTTTCAATTTAGTCAAGAAACACAATAAATAAGCAATAGAGAAGTAAGCTCAGATGCACTGTGTCAACCATTTTTCTTTACTCAATAACCCGCATTAACACTACCCCCAGAGACCACTCTCCTTGAGCACTACTGTGATCACACTTTGGAAGATTCTGTGGTCAAGAAGTCAGGGTCTTATTTAATTGACCCAAAGAAAGGACGATCAATTTATTTTGCCAGTTAACTAATGTCTCTGAATAATACTTCATGATTGCCTATGATGACCTATGGAAGTTATAACAAATGAACTTCCTGAAGTCTGATGTTTCAGTCAAACCAGCAAGCTGCTTCATGCTGAGTCTGTAATAGTAAACCCAAAAAAGTAACTGACACTTTGAGAGAGTTATGGCTGAACTAACTACACTCTCTGAGACAGTCATGCTGTGGTACCATAAGCCTTCCAGAGACATTGAACCTCAAGACCTTTTGAAGCTGAGTAGCTCACAGAATTTTAACTGAAAAATATAAATAACAGCTGTCCCTTCCTGCTGTAGGCAGGTAACAGACCATTTTCCCAGAACACTCTAAAACGGCCTTACCTGTTCTCTTCTCATAGCCAAAGGGTTGCAAAAAAAATCTCTTCCCCAAGCATGAGGCCAGGTATAGGACAGTAAAAAAGAAAGGTAAAGCTTGGAATCTTCTTTGCAAATATTAGCATTAGTTATTTCTCTAGCAATATGAAGTTAAAATCCCCATAGGGTCTAGCCAAATAAACACTATACCTATTATTACCAAAATGCAAGACATGTTTCCAGATCTGCACCCCAGGATATCAGGGCCTCCTGAAACTTCGCTGAGTAAGGTTGACTTTAGTCAGAATTAACACATCTACTGACCTACAACCTTTATGATTGTAAAGATTTATTAGAAGATTAGACCATAACTTTAATTCAGGCTATACAGCTTGCTTGCATAGAATCTCACATAACTTTTATATTTTAACAGATTGGAAGTAACTCTCCTTGCCAAGTTAGAAAGCGCTGCTAGGACTGAGAGAAGAGAGAATAAAAAAGAACTGGTACCTGTTACAGACGGACCTTCATTTATTTAATATTTGAAGAATATTGTGCAGAGATTGAATAAAGCCTGTTCCCCTTTTGCTATCTCTGGTATTTTTCAAGTGCTAGATCCTGGGAAAATTCATTCAGCCTTGCTTCCTCTTTATTCCAGATGTATTAACATGAAACTGGGAGGAAAAGCAAAACTAATGCAGCTCATTTTCCCATAAAAGTTTTCCTCAGAGGAGAAAAAGGTTTTCCCTTCATCTTACATGCAGAAATATTCTTTGCAAGTTTCTATGACGTTCTCTTGCCTAATGAAATCTGATATTGGACCAATTGGTAGAAGCATATCTTAGCTCTTAGGTTTTATTCTGCAAATGAATATTATTTTTGGTTCCAATATTCCCTGCTTAATAAAATATCTCATGATATTAATATTGGAAATACAAAAATAATAACTTCATCATAAACTCTACATTTAACAAACATTCAATGAGCATTGAACTAGGCACTTTTGGAATAGAAAATATAATGAAGGGAAGATTTTCATTTCTAGCCAAAATGGAGGGAACAGAAATACCCTACAAAATAAACCAAAATTATAGACAATGCAAATGAAACAATCGTTTTAAGATACTAGGCATCAGACAAAGAACACTGATCTCTGAGAGATGGGAAACAAATTAGATGAGACTTAATTGCCTTATTTTAATGTTTTGAGAGAATTTCCATGTTGCACAGTGAAGGGAAGAGAAACCAAGAGGAACCTGGAAGATTCCCTGAGTGAGAAGAAGAAACTGAAAGTCCAGGTAGATCAAATTAGTTAGAATTCATGGGACAGTGTGCTGGAAATAAGAGAGCTACACAAACAGAATCTTAGAGACTGCAGAGGGTCCCCTTTGAGTATTGAGCAAAGCACTTACTCGTGCATGCATGTGACGAATCTGTAACTCGGGAAAGAATCACTTGCTAATGGAAACAGGGCACACTGTATGGGGGAAGGACACACTTGTAGCCCTGGTTGAGTGAGGCAAATGCATTTCACGTAACCAAAATGTTTGTACCCCATAGTATCCTGAATTAACAAAAAGTCAATGAAACAAACAACAGCAACAAAATAAAAACAGAAGAACCACTTGAAATGAATAGAGATAATTGTGTCCAGTGCTCAGACAGGGCTGGGAGTAATGCCTATGACTACAGCCAGACTGGAAAATTTTGTGACTCGTGAAGCATGAGGTAGAGTACACAGAGGGCCTGCTGTAAGAGTGGGAAACTGTTAGCCCTGGTTTCAGCACTGTTCTTGTCCTGCCTAGTAAATCTCAAAGGCAAAACCTGAAATGATCAAACATTCTGGAACAAAGCTCAATAATTTTTATAAGAATACAAAAATATTCAGCATTCAAAAGGTAAAATTTACAATATTTGGCATCCAATAAAAAGTTGACAGGTACATAAAAAAGTGGGAAAATAAAATTCTTAATAAGGAGTATAATTAGTCAATTGAAACTGACACAGTCCTAAAACAGAGTTTGGAATAAACAGACAAGGGAATTAAAACATACAGAATAATTATAACACATGTGTTTGAAAAGTCAAGTAAAGAAAAAGAAAATTATTATAAAACCCAATCAAACTTTTGTGGATGAAAACTACAATTTGGGATATGAAAATATAGTGGATAGGATTAACTGAAGATTATATGTTGCAGGGAAAAGATTAGTGAACTTGAATACATAGCAGCAGAAACTATCCAAAATAAAACATAGAAAGAAAAAAAAATTAAATCCACCAATGCAACTTCGAGTGGCCAAATATATAGGGAGCTGGAGTCCCAAAGGAGAGGAAAAAGGTGAGCGATAGAAAAAATTTTTTGAAGAAGTAGCAGCTAAAACTTTTCCAACTTTTTTGAAAACTATAAACCCACAGATCCAAACTGCCCAAAGTATCCTAAGCACAAAAAACATAAAAAACTCTCCACCAAAGCACATGAAAATCAAATTGCTAAAAACCAGTGATAATGAAAAAAATCTTAAAAGCAACCAGAGAAAAAAGACATGTTCCAAGGAACAAAGAGAAATGCAACAAAGTGCATTTCTCACGTGACATGACAATGAAGCAGCATTCTTAAAGTGCTGAGAGAGAGAAAAAAACTGAACCAAAAAAACTCTGAAAGATAAAAAGAACTATATAATCAGCAAAAATATCTTTCAAAAATAAAAGTGAAATAAGGACCTTTTCAGACATATTAAAGTGGAAATAATCCACCACTGACAGACTTGTGCTACAAGAAATGTAAAAGGAAGTCTTTTCAGACAGAAGAAAAAAGATACCAAATAGAAATATAACCGTATAAAGAAATGAAGATCGCTAGAAATAGTAACAACTAGGGTAAATACACAATACAATATTTTCCCTTTATCTCTATCTCTTTAAAAAATAATTGCATCTTTAAATAAAAAATAATTGCAATAAACAGAATATGGAGTTTGTAACAAGTATAAAATTTAAATGTCACATCAATAGCATATAGGCTGAGAGGAGATAATTAGAAGTATAATTACTGCAAAGCTTTTATACTATAATGAATGTGGTATATTGTCACTTGAAGATAGACTTTGATAAGTTAAAAATGTATTCTCTAAGCCCTAAGAAGCTAGAAAAACAAGAGAAAATTAAAACTAAAATAAATAGAAAAAATAAAAATTGATAGGCAATCAATGAAATACAAAACAAACACACACCCTTCTTCATATGCAGTCAAGAAAAGCAATAAAACTAAAACTGGTTATTTGAGAAAATACACATATTTCTCAAAGTGAAGTTTGTTTCAGGAAAGCAAGTTTGATGTAACATTCAAAAACCAATATGAACCATATTTACAAAGCAAGCAAAATCAGGCTCCATTTATGTTCCCTCTCTCTATGTCATGGTCCAGAAATCCCTTAAGGAAGAAATCCAGGGCAATCACAAGACTCATTTATCTATATCCTTTCTCCCATTCGCAGTCCTGCCCTGCTGAAAACTATTATTGTATAGTTGTTTTTTAGTTGTTTATGGCTGGAGGTTAATGATAATCCTCATTACTGCATGTAATATCTATAAACAGAATTCCCAATCTTTGTCTTCAATTGTAGATTTTATGTATTTCTTTCTCCATTACACAAATGATTGCTACATGTTATTAAAATTAAATTTAATGTAAACACTGGCACGTTTCAATTTAAATGGATTATCTTGCTAGTTTTTTTCTTAAACTTCTCTCTTTTTTCCTGTGTTCCATTTTTTTAATCTTTCTCTTTCTTGGATTGAGTAAGTCTTATTTATTATTTCTCCTTATTAACTTTAGTTTTATATTCATGTATAATTATTTTCATGGTTATCTGAGAAATTACAAAATGTATCAATGACTTGCTACAATCTACTGTCTTACTACTTTTACTATTTCTCAGATAGTGAAAGAAAGATTAACCTCATTTGCTCATTTATAGTTTTTGTGATATTGTTGTCTTAATTTACTTCTACATACATTTTAAACCCCCAAACCATTATCTTTTCTTGTAAATACTCAAGATTTATTTATATCAACTCACATATTTAATTATTTTGGTAATCCATTTCTTCCAGCAGTTTTTGCATTCAATCTAGAATAATTTTTCTTCAGTCTGTACAATAGATGTTCTGTGATAAAGTATTTCCAGATTTGTTTTCTGAAGATACTCCTACTATCCCTTTATTCTAAAAGTAACTTTTGCTGTTTATAGAATTCTAGGTATGCATTACTGTCTTATTTAACATTTTAACAATGTCTTTCCATTGTCTTTGGCTTCCATAATTTCTGTTGATAAGTCAGCTATAATATTTTTCTTTGCTTATTGAAAACTTTTGTCCATTGTCTGTTCAAATATCCTTTCCTCTCCATTTTTCTTCTCTCTCCTCCTGGGACTCCAATAACACAAACTTAGACTGTTTGGCTATGCCACACATGTCTTCTATTCCTTCCATTCTTGTTGTCTCTGTGCTGCAGTTTGGATTTTTTTTATTAGTCTTTTTTTGAATTCATTAACCATGTCTTCAGCCATGTCCAGTCTGGATTTTAACCTAGTCCGTGACTTTTTATTTAATATTTTATAATTTTAAGTTACAAAATGCCTATTTAATTCTTTTCTTCAAGAATCCAATGCAGTTTAATTATCCATGTATTTGTTTTCTTTCCGTTTCTCACTATTTTCTTGACCATATTTGTCACATGACTCATATATATGTACATGTATCTGTGGTTGTATATTTTTATCATTTTTATTTATTTACTTAACAAATAAAATTATGTTTATCATGTAAATGTATTGTTTTAAAATATGTGTACATTGTGGAATGGCTAAATCAAATTGATGAACATATACATTCCTTCAACATGCTCATTATTTGGTAATGAGAACATTTAAAATCTACTATCAGCAATTTTCAAGAATACAATATATTGTTATTAACTATAGTCACCATGTTGTACAATAAAACTCTGAAACTTATTTTTCCTATGCAACAGAAAGTTTGTATTCTTTGAGCATCTCTCCAACCCCACCCCCTGACAACCAATATTCTAATCTCTACTTATGTAAGTTCAACTTTTTTAGATTCCATGTATAAGTGAGATCATATGGTATTTGTATTTTTGTACCTAGCTTATTTTACATAACATAAGTTCTCCAATTCCATCCATGCTGTCATAATGACAAGTTTTTTAAAAGTATTCATATATACGTACACACACATATATATACAATCATATTTTGTTTATCTACTCATCCATTGATGGACACTTAGGTTGATTCCATATTTGGTTATAGTGAACAATGTTGCAATGTACGTGGGAAGGCAGACATATTGATTTCATTACCTTTGGATATATACCCAGAGGTGGGATTGCTGGACCATATGGTAATTCTTAACATATTGGTAATTATGTTATTAATTTTTTGAGGAATCTTCATACTGTTTTCTGTGACGGCTATACTAATATACATTTCCATCAATAGAGTGTAAGGAGCCTCTTTTTTCCACATCTTCTCCAACACTTATCTTTTATCTTTTTGATAATAGCACTTCTAACAGGTGTGAGGTGATATATCATTGTTGGCTTAATTTGCATTTTTCTGATGATAAGTGACATTGAACATTTTTTATATCTCTGTTAACTATTTGTTTTTTTTTTTTGAAGAATGCCTATTCATGTCCTTTGTCCATTTTTTTGGTAGATTCTAATAGAATATTTTAATTTGTCTGCCAATTACCAAGGCTATGTGATCTTCTATAGATGCAGAAATATTGGCATATATTATTCATAAATTGACATTTTTATTTTTCATAGCTCAAATGAAATCATATATGAATATTTCCAAATAATTTTGTTCCATAAATCATGTAATTATATTGGGCAGGATGGAAGAAGAATTAAAGGAACCACTAAACACTAATTAAATAGTTTGAAGATTATCTAATTGCCTTTTTTACTATGAAAACTGCAGAGAATTTTTGGTGTGTTAAAAACTAAAGTAGGTCATTTTTATTCAATGCTTTTATCTATTATATTCTACAATTTAAATATTGAAAAATTGAATATTTTTACGTAAGTCGTGAACAGAAATATTTAATGGTCTGTGGGCATCTCTTTATCAGCAAACAACTGAACAAAGTGCTTAAATGGCTTTGTGCTCTCTTTTCTGTGACAAAGAGAAATTTGCTTTTCTGTCTGTATTTGTGTCACATATTTGATTTGAAGGATTTGTCCATAAAACAAGATTTGATCCATGAATTTCCTTAAAAACATTCATTATGTGCCACATTGATAATCCTCAGAGAAAAAGTACGTTTTTAAATCATAATATTCTTAATTAACCTAAAACATCACTTTTTAGATAATACATTATTGTGAAAAAAACTCTATGAAATTCTATTAACTTGATTTCTGTATTTTTTTTTAGCATATTACAGGGGTACAAATGTTTAGGTTACATATATTGCCTTTGCCCCACCTTTGCCCATTTTTAATTCAGGTTATTTGTTTTCTTACTGTTGAATTTTTTAAGTTCCTTATGTATTTCGGATATTAACCATTTATCAGATGTACAGCTTGCAAACATTTTCTCCCATTATGTAAGTTGTCTTCTCTTCACTCTGTTGATTATTTCCTTAGCTGTGCAGACACTTTTTAATTTGATGTAATCCCATTTGTCTATTTGTACTTTTGTTGTATATACTGTTTTGTTCTGAGACAAGCTCTCACTCTGTTGCCTAGGCTTGAGTGCAGTGGTATCATCATAGTTCACTGCAGTCTCCAACTCCCAGGCTCAAGTGATCCTCCTGCCTCAGCCTCCCAAGTAGCTGGAGCTACAGGCATGGGCCACCATGCCCAGCTAATTTTTTTTATATTTTTTGTAGAGACAAAGGATTCGTATCACCATAATATACTGAAATTTAAAAAAACATCCAAATTAGAAAAAATTAAAAATTAAAATAAAGGCATTTAAGTTTTTTATTATAGTATACAAGCTACATAACAATCAGAAGGAAAAGAAGTAAGTTGATCACATGTGAATGAGGTAGGAAGCATTCAACATTTTCTAATTTCCACTAGTTTCTGAATTACTGAGCACATGTATAATTTGTTCAAAAAGTATTTACTAAATAAATATACAAACCAATGAATTAACCTCCTTGCATTTAATACATGTAAGCACATGATACCAACACATGTGCAAGTCTTACTCTCTTGTCATACCTCCCTAATTCCTTTGTCTTTCCATAGTACTTTTTCTACAAACCAAACCAAAGAGATTGGTATAGTACTTTACATATAATACTTTCTCAGTAAGTATTTATTGAGGTAAATGATCAACACTATTAGGGAAGTTTATCACCATTTCACCTCTATTTCTAACATTCATTATTTTCTAACATCTATTATTTACACCCCAGTTTTTTTTCTAGGGACATATTTTTTTGTCAGAAGTATATTTCTGAACTAACTTTCTTATCCTGTAAAAAATGTGCTTGCACTACTTCAGAGAGGCACAGATAAAACTGACTATACCTAGCAACTCTGAAATTCTGTCTGTTAAGAATTTATGATCTGTCTTCTGTTTTCAGACATGATAAAGTAACTAGTACTGGACTTAACTTCCTGCCATAAACAACTATACTGGAAATATCTAAATAGACAGATAGTAAATGCATAAACACATCAGTACACAGACACATATACAGATAGATATAGATGCCTTCAATTATTGAACAACAAGCAGTGTAGGATTATGATATTTAAGAAAAGGAAACATGTGAGGTGATCCCTCTGTTTGTCCCAGTTTTCTGCCTAAAGGCATTTTCTGACAAGGAGTAGGGTTTAGATCCCAAGGAGAGAAAACACAACCCAATATATTTTATGACGTCAGCATAACCCTATTAACAAAACCTGAAGAAGGTATAGCTAAAGATAACTACAGATCAATATCAACCATTAACATAATTGCAAATGATGCTACAAAAAATAAACAAATCAAACCCAGCAACATATAAAAAGGATGACATATCATGTTCAAATCAGGAGAGCAGTTAATCCCTGTAATGCAAATTATTATAACATTAAAAAAATCAATGTAATTTAATGCATTAATAGAATAAAAAATAAAAATCAATGAATGCAAAAGAAGCATTTGACAAAATTTGTCTCCCTTGCATGATAAAATGCACCTATGAAAAACTTACAGCCAATCTCATACTTAATGGTAAAATATAAATACATGTCTCCTAAAATCAGGATCAAAACAAGGATATCCGCTCCTATTCAACATTGTCACGAAAGACCCAACCAGTGAAACAAGGCAAAGAATTGAATAAAATTATAAAAGGTAGAAGTAAAATCATCTTTATTTGTGGGCTAATTGATTGCTTATGTAGAATATTCTAAGAAATATACAAGAAAACTACTAGAAATAATAAGCAAGGCCACAGAATACAAGATTAATATACCAAAAGCAATTGTATTTATAATACTAACAGATAATAATTGGAAAATAAAATTGAAAGAAAGAAGCGATTACACTTACAATATCATTAAGCTTAAATACGAATCAATTTAACAAAAGATATGCAAGATACCTGTGATGAAAATGAGAAAGCACTGCTGAGAAAATGTGAAGAAATCCTAAATAAGTGAAGTGATATATCATATTCATTGATTAAAAGACACAATAATGTTAAAGATGTTAGTTCTCCTGCTCTTGATCTATAGATTTGATACAATTACAATCAAAATCCCAGAGGTGTTTTTTTGTAGAACTTTACAATCTAATTCTAAAATTGATATGAAAAGCCAAATGATGTAGAATAGTCAAAACAATCTTGAAAAAGAACAGAATATGAGAATTTACAATAACTGACTTCAAAACTTAATATAAAGCTACAATAATTAAGACTGGCCCATCTTTATGTTGTATTGGCATACAGAAAGACAAATAGATCAATGGAACAGGATAGAGTCCAGAAATAGACCCACAAATATATGATCAATTTATTTTCAACAAATGTGCTAAGGAATTTCAATGAGAGAATTAAGTTGTTTTCAATAAATTTCATATTATAAACAAAAATTAATATCTAAATGTAAAAGCTAAAACTATAAAGCTTCTAGAAGAAATCTTGGAGGCAAAGATTTCTTAGAAAAAATATAAAAATCAATAATCCAAAAAATTTATTAATATAAATCTTAAAATAAAGTTATTTCTTTTTTAAGAAATAAATTGATTAATTGTACATCATCAAATTTTGAAACTTCTGCTTTTAAGTGACACCATTTAAAAATGTAAAACAAGCATTAGAATCAAATAAAAATATATGTATATAATATTGTATCAAGAATATATCAAGAATTTCTATATATTAATAAACAAGTGAAAAAATGGATAGGAGCATTAAACAGATACATCAGTAAAGAAGATATATCAGAGACAAATAAGCAATTAAAAAGTGGTCAATGTCACTAGTCATCAGGGAAATTTTAAGTAAAACCTTAATGGGATATCAATAAATACACTATAATGACTAAAATTAAAACAACAAGAAATTTTGGCAAGTATTTGGATCAACTGGCACTCTCATATACTTTGTGAAGGTATATAAACATCAGAAGTAACTTGGGAAAACTGTTTGGCAGTTTCTTATAATGTTAAAATTTCTCTTACCCAGTGATCCTGCAATTTCACACCTAGATAGTATCTAAGGGAAATAAAAATATCTGTTTTCAAAATGAATTGTAGAAGTAAGATTAGAGCAGATTTATTGATAATGAACACAACAGGAAATAACCTAATGCTCATGAATGGGATAATACATGAACAATTTTAATATACTCATAACAGAATAGTACAATAAAAATATAAACTCCTGATACATGCAATAACATAGGACAATTTCAAAATATGATTTCATGTGAAAGAATTAATATGTAAAATATTATATTCTCAATGATTCCATTTATATAAAGTCCAAGGACATACAAAACTAATTAATGCTGGTATAAAAATCAAAACTGTGGTATGATGTTGTGTGGGGTATGGGATCTGACTAGATGCTACCAAGAGGAAAATTTCTGGTAATTATGAAAATACTCTTAATCAGGTTTGAGGTTTAGTTACATTATTGCATGCTTTTATCAAAACTCATCAGATTATATGTCTATAATCTTGGCAGTTCACCTTAATTAACAAAGAATAATTTATGATTTGCAGTTTGCTATAAACTTCCTGCTTTGTCTTGATTTATTATTAACTGTGATAAAATAATTTGTCTTTCAACTTAATGAGTTTTTGAGCCAGAAAGTAAAATTCTTAGAAATCAAGAATCTCAACACCATTATTTTTCAGATGAGGAGACTGAAGTCACTAAGGAAGAAAGAAGCAATACTCAGATTTTTAAAAATGGGTATTCTTGTCCTTTCCCAATGTATTTAAGATTACATCATAACAAAATTATCCACAATAATTTAACATACCCAGTCTAAATTTATAAAACCATTAAAAAGGTAAAATAATACATTGAGAATAAATTTGAACAAGATTCACAGCTCTGTTAGACAACAAAATGGAATCCTAACATAAAGTCTTGGTATTTAGGCTTCGTGGTTTAGACCAAAATTGTACTTCTATATTTTTTTTTAAATAAGCAATAACATGAAATGATAAGAGTATTGCCTATAATGCTAAATTAGCAGTAAGAAATTTTGGGTGAAAAACAGTTTCATGCTACATATGATAATGAGCTAGTATTAATTCAGCATTTATTGAGTAGCTCATATGTGACAACACTGTTCTGGATTATTTTCTGGATGGAAAGTTACATTCTGAGTCATTGCTTAGGATCACTTCAACTGGCTTACCTTTCCTACCCACTTAATTCTAAATTAGCATTATAGACAACAATATTATGACTCCATGATACGTCTTATTTTTAAAAAATCATGGAAGTACAGCTTTGGAATAAACCATGAAACCTAGATACTAAGACTTGATGTTAGGAGTCCTTTTTGATATCTAGTAGAGCTGTAATTCCATTTATGCTTGCTCCAATTATTTTATTCTACCTTTTAAATTATTTTATAAATTTAGTTTAGATTTTAAATAAATATACTAAGATGTAATATTAAAAGTATTGAGTGTTGAGGCTCCAAAAGACTCAAATCCCCATGTGTAATTAGTGATTCTCTCTTTGTTATGTGTAAGTGGGTAGAAAATAACAAATGTTTCCCAGATAATAAACATACAGAGGGTCTGATCCCTGTCTCCCTCACTGATAACTTCTTCTGAGATGACTCATAGGAGTAAGGCCAACGAATAAGAAGACTTTTAGTCTGCTATCTAGCTACATCTTTTCTAATCGGTAATAACTCCCAGAATGTGGCAGTCACAACTGCGCTGTCTAGGATCAGCTACTAGAAGATATGCTCCAACAGTGTCCTTGAGGGATCTTGCTTCCTTACACATCCTTTTTGTGTCAGCAGTTGGACAGCTCCAAATGAATCTCTTGTTCAGCCTCAGCACCACCTCTAGAGGGCGCTTCGCAGCTGGACGTGCACCCATCCTAGACCAGCAGCCCTCAAACTTTTTTGAGGAAAATTAACAGTAAGAAATACTTTACATTGTGACCCAGTTAACACATACATGCATGTATAAAATATAAACAAATATCACAAAATAATACCCTAATGACATGTTATTTTGTATTTTGTTTTATTCTTAAATGAGAATCACAACTACCTGAATTGATGTCATGACCAATAATGGGTTGCAACATGCTGTCTGAAAAACACTGCTTGAGAAGTAGCAATTAATTTCAATATTCGATACTGAAGTTGCATTAACTTCAATAAAAGATTCTTTAAAGAATTTCAACAAATTTCAGATTTAGAGGAGTGAATTATTTCCAACATTTTGAATATGAGGAATATATATTATACAGAAAATAGACGTATTGAATATATATTATATACATATTGAGTATGAGGTAGGTGTGTGTGTATATATATTCAAGATTCTTGTAGCAGAGGAGGTGGAAAATAACACAGCTGAAAAATATATGCTAATGCCTTCTGCAGTAGCTCCAGTGGGCATTTTTGTAACTTTTTAATTTTAGCATACATCTTTATGTGATTATTTTCCCCCAAACTATTTATTTCTCGTCTTAACACATAAAAGAATGTGACTGGCTTTTCCTTTTAGCTTATTAGAGTATATCATCTACTTTTTCTTTTTTTTTTTCTCTTGTAAGAAAAAATCACTTGGAGTTAGTCTTTTGGAATTGCATACATCTAAGTTTGAATGCATTCAGATAAGTGTCCACATGCACACACCCTTCAGCTTTGTCCTCTATCTCTAGCCACTGCCAAGTCAGCTTTCCAGTTTGATGCACTGTTTTCACTTCTACCCAAAGGTTAGGTCTAGGGTCAGAGCATGATGTCAAAATCCCACGGGAGAAAACTACCCATGAAAAGTCCCTTGGCAAGGCAACATCTGTGAGTCTGACATGTTATCTCTTAGCAAAGTTCAACACAGGCAGGGATTCCCCCAGTATCAGAACAGATCTTGGCCTTCCAATGAGCACCCTGGAAGCCATATTGGAGGCTTATATTGGAGGCCAAGCTGTATGAAAAACACGAAACCTTAAGAACTAGGCTCACAACAGCACAGTGAGATGCATGTGCTGTGAAAGGTGAAGTCATATCTCCCATCTCACTGCAGAGCATATGATTACTAGAAGGACCATTAGGTGAATCATCTGCTATATCTGTTAGGATTGTGTTTGTCTGCAACTTAATCACAAACAGCACAAAACAAAAATACTCTAATGGCTTAAGCAAATAGGAATTGATTTTTTCTATGCAATAAAAAGAGCAGTCTAGTGCTGGCTGTGGGCTCAGTCATGCAACCAGAGACCGGGTCTCTATCCCTTCACCCCACTACACTTGTCTTTAACACATTGATATTTGTCCTCATTCTTGTAGCCTCATGGTCTCAAGATGACTACTCAAGCTTCATGTTCACATCTTATGTGGAAAAAGGGGAAGAGCAAACAAGCTGAAAGAAAAAGAATACCTTCTCCCAGGGATACTATGCAGGCTGCCCTCCCTAGGCACTTTTATAGACATCTTACTGACCAGTACATGGCCATGGCCATTCCCTTGCTACTAGGGAGAATGGGAAATCACAAATTTTTAGTGAGATATATTGGTGTCCTGAACTATGAGAAAGGATATAAAAACTGACAAATGACAGTCTGTCTCTCTCCCCTCCCCTCCCCTCCCCTCCCCTCCTCTCCTCTCTTGCCTCCCTTCCCTTCTCTTCTCTTCTCTTCTCTTCTCTTCTCTTCTCTTCTCTTCTCTTCTCTTCTC
>CAUYRT010003327.1:0-14193 GCA_963574885.1 Lepilemur ruficaudatus | reverse complement strand
GAAAACTACTTTCTTTTTTTTTGAGACAGAGTCTCGCTCTCTTGCCCGGGCTAGAGTGAGTGCCGTGGCATCAGCCTAGCTCACAGCAACCTCAAACTCCTGGGCTCAAATGATCCTTCTGCCTCAGCCTCCCAAGTAGCTGGGACTACAGGCATGTGCCACCATGCCCGGCTAATTTTTTACATATATTTTTAGTTGGCCAATTAATTTCTTTCTATTTATAGTAGAGATGGGGTCTCTCTCTTGCTCAGGCTGGTACTCCTGACCTTGAGCTATCCACCCGCCTCGGCCTCCCAGAGTGCTAGGATTACAGGCATGAGCCACCGCGCCCGGCAGAAAACTACTTTCTTATGGGTATAAATATAGTAAGATCTCTGCTTTTCACAAAAATGATTAGTCATGTAATTTTTTTGCTGGTTGAATTATTTTTCTTTCTTTTTTTGGTATTATTTTTTCTTTATTCAAATAGATTTAGGGGGTACAAGTGTTTTTTTGTTACAGGGCTAAATTGCATAGTGGAGAAGTCTAGGCTTTTAATACACTCAGCACCTGAATAGCGTACACTGTACCCAATAGGTAATTTTTCATCCCACATCCTCCTCCCAGCCTCCCCGTTCTGAGTCTCCAATGTCCATTCAGTCATTCTGTATGACCATGCACACCCATTGCCTAGCTCCCACTTATAACAGCCATGTAACTTTTAAAAATCCTAACTAATATTTAAATTATATGTTACCTAAAAGAGTACCATTGATAAGGTAACTACTGCTAACTCTGTTTTCCACACTTAAAGTAAAAGAAGTCAGTAACTGATAATTTTAAAGGCTGCTTAATTAGACCACCCTATAGGTAGGGTTTCAATATTATAAAATAAAAAGCAAACTTTAGTCAGAACTGCCATTCAGTTCTTTCTGGTGCGTAATAAATGGTAGATGTTTGAATGTTCTGTGTTGCCTAGTTCAAGTCAGTCATAAGTAGGGATGAGTCTGTGACAGCATAGAATTCAAAACTCTAAAACCACTGGCAGTGGAAATCAAGACTCTATGTCTCCCCCACACCTCAGTTTTCAAACCCACTAAAGTGATTTGGGGTGTATATTGAGTTCAAAAGTTATTTTTAAATTACCAACTACTGTTCTAACCTCTTTTATAATCTGATTATATAATCAGAAATTATCTAGATACCATGCCTGTTAGTGGATTCAACTGCTTGTAATACCCATGTAATCATTTTCATAAAATCGCATGAAAAACAAACAGAAAAAACAGGCACTTAAGAATATCTACTGTACGCACAACTTTGTACTAGATGCCAACGAAAGGTGTCTTAATAATTAGCTGGATGGTATGATTTATTTATTTTATCTCATCGATATTTTCTCCTGACTGTTTTTTGGATTGTCTTAGGTTTATTAGCTTTTGGACACTTTCTCTGATTAATGCCAGGGACTATCTCAGAACACCAGGTAAAATGCACCAAAGTATCTTGAAAGGCAGATAAAATACAGTAATAGCTCTGTTCACAAACCTTTCATCATCTTATAAAAACAACAAGATAAGATGAAAAATGTAGGGGTCCAGTATGTAATGAATGACGATGCAGGTCACTGGGAAATAGGGATGGAACATGTAGCAGTTTTAAAAGAGAAGAGGACACGGAATGGGAGAGAAATCATTGGAGCCATGGGGACAAAGGGAGCATTTTTCATGCAAGGGCACTTTAATCAGGGATGCTCACAAACCAGATATTTTTGTATTTCATTCCATTATGTTTAAAAGTACTTAATATGTTCTGCAGCAAATCCATGGAAAAATCATCATTTGTTGAAAGTTTTCTACTTTGTACTGTAACTTGAGAAGGAACAAAATAATCAATTCTAAATTATAAGTTAAAATTTGAATAGAAATGTTATCCCTCTTTTAGGTGACAGATAATCTGTTTTGGCTAATGGAAAAGTTGGAAAAACAAAAGAAACATGTACTCAAACAGAGATAACCTAATGCTTTCCAATTTCCTGGGAGTAAAAGCAGTTTGTTATGAAATAGGATCCAATCCCACATGCAGTGGGCACTCTGCCAGTGCAGCTTTCAGAACCCAAGACAACTAAGGAGGAGTGTCTGGGTTAGGAGCAACACACACACACACACACACACACACACACACACACACACAACCATATGCATTTTTGCAGTAGCAGTGTTGTAACTATCCAAATCATAGATTTAAATTCAGGCTGGGCATGGTGGTTTATGCCTATAATCCTAGCACTCTGGGAGTCTGAGGCGGGAGGACTGCTTGAGCTCAGGAGTTTAAGACTAGCCTGGGCAAGAGCAATACCCTGTCTTTACTAAAAAAAAAAAAAAAAAAAAAAAAATAGAAAAAATTAGCTGGGCACGGTGGCACGCGCCTGTAATCCCAGCTACTCAGGAGACTGAAGCAGGAGGATTGCTTGAGCCCAGGAGTTTGAGGGTGCAGTGTACTATGATGATGCCACTGCACTCTAGCCTAGATGACAGAGAGAGACCCTGTCTCAAAAAACAAAACAACAAAAAATTCATCCTTGTTGAAAGCAATGTCAGTTTATCTACCATATTTGGTCATACTGACCTTCAGGTATAAAGTATTTTAGAAGGTTTGTACTATTATGAATTATGAAAGAAACAAAAGGCATTCAATATTTAACTTATCTTGAAATGGTTAAAATTAAATATTCATTTAGAAAGAAGAATCAGATCATAATACACACTGTGAAAATGTTTGTTATTTAACTATTACAGCAGCCTTGCTGAAAACCTAAAATTACGAGGGCTGCTTGCTTTTTACAGACCATTTCAAATTTACCAATGTCAGAAGTATGATATGTGCTGTAAGTTAAGCACTGGCTTGGCCTGAAGAAAGACAATTCTACCAGTGCTTTGTGTCAACTTTTATAAATGTTTTTGTCTTGCTCATCACATAACTTCTTTTAGGCTTTGGTTCTACAAACCACCATCATTTTTATCTATAACGTTATTTCACAAATCATTCTAAAGTCACAAGTTTCTCCAACATAAACATTGAAAATTTTTTTACTATTAAACATTTGACCAAAGCACAAGAAATTTTAGAAGAGAAATTTTATCATTACTTGATAAGTGAAGCAATAATTTATTATCTAGAAAAGCAGATGTAAACATCCAGACAATATATAAAAGAATTTAAATACCATATTAAAAGTACCTTGAAAAATACTTTAGGTATACAAAATAAGAACTGCAAAATAGTGACTAGCTCATATTTTATCACATACACTTCCCCATTAAAACACAGAAAGAAGAGAGAGCATGAGAAATTCCAAAGGAAAGAAAGATGCCCAGAGGTCACAAATCAATTCTGGTGGCATGACTGATGAACTAGACAGAAGGTCAGATAACAGTTCCAGATTTATACTGGTTGTTTTGCAAGCCAGATCCAAAAAGGGGCTAGATTAAAAGATGTTATTCTAGTTTTAGCCAAGTGAATATCTGTTGGGTTATTCAAAGCTTTGAAGTTACCATGACTGAGTTACCTTTGATACAAGTAATAATGGTGGTAGTATCTGAATTTTTATGAAGATAGACTGTTAGAACACCTCCCCATTGCTAGTATTACTGAATTACTAGCACTGAATTATTACTATATTACTGAGCTCATAAGAAATATTCATAAACTTTCCATTTTGACAATGTTTATATGAATATTTATAGAGGATCAGCTATCTTAGCTGATCAGCTATCTATCAGCTATAGAGAATGTTACCTGGTGTAATCAGGACTAATTCACGTGCAAGGGACAAAAGAAGATTGTTCCAAACCATCTCCTGTCTTGATAGCTACACAGGAATTAGAAGGAGTTAAAACAATTTTGCTGAAGTCACCAAAGAAAGGCTTCTAATGATCAATAAGTTTGATCTCCCATTCCAGCACCAGCGACTGCTGAGGAAAATGATGAAGTATAAATGAGAAGTAAATGACCTCTATCCATTTCTCCCTCTAGTCCAATCGGTCTTCCTGTGATTGACTACAGATAGCCCTTTGCCAAGAATCAGCAGTTCTTAAATTGTTTCACCCACCAGGTAGGTGGGTGAAAACTGAACAAGGAAGATCGCTACAATGTTCAGATAACCTCCATAAACTGTGATATTACCTCCTTTGTGTAGGTTTCATCTTGAAAATTAGAACTTAAGATAAAGTCACATAAGGTATTCTTGGCCTCATGACTACTTTCTTTCTTCCTTCTGACTGGCTGAGGGTGCCTTTCATGTCAAAAATCTTTTTATGTGATTAAAGCTTGATAGTCAAGCTGCTAACACATCCTGCAGATCTTTTCCCTGACCACTTATACCTTAAGGAATCTTGTCTCTCTATTTGAACATTTTAAGGCTATGATCCTGTGAACATATGGCCACTGATATAAAAAAAGACAGGTGTCAAGCTAAGATAGAGGTAGGATTACGGTTAGATTCTATATGTTAACAGATTTATTTGTACATATTCTATAAGCCAAAAAATTGGCTTTGTTATAAGGACAATTCCTTAAGTATCTGAATGATGAGTTCTTATATTCTTTGGTCACCTTCTGGATTTGGCTGGAAGAAGTTTACATGAAGAACTGGACTTACTCTCTTGGTGGCAGAAAATAAATAAAGCCAACGAATATTTTTCTATGTTATTCTTTTAAAAAATCTTGAAAAATACCCTGAAAAGTGGGGTAAAAGGAGATAAACTTATTTGGACAATACTTGAGCATTTTATTAAATAATGAACAGAAATTTTACTAGTTTTCAGAAAACTAATAAAATTTAAAAACATGACAGCTGCAAATGCAAGTGGCAAGGCACTATTTATTTATCACACTGAATGTAAAATTCTCTTTATATATTAGACTTTTAAAACTTGATTTAATACAGCATATGTGCAGGGGGACAACTGTGCTTCAGTGGAAAACCATGCATTGTCTAGATCAGCAGTCCCCAACCTTTTTGGCACCAGGGACTATGCATTACATTTATTATGCAAACCAGCCTCTCTGCTAACGACAAACTGTATTTGCAGCTGCTCCCTAGTGCTAGTATCACTGCCTCAGCTCCACCTCAGATCATCAGGCATTGGATTCTCACAAGGAGCGCACAACCTAGATTCCTCACATGTGCAGTTTACAGTAGGGTCTGCACTCCTATGATTCTCTCCTATGAGAATCTAATACTGCGGCTGATCTGACAGGAGGTGGAGCTTAATGCGGTGATGGGGAGCAATGGAGAGCAGCTGTAAATACAGATGAAGCTCCTCTGGCTGGCCCACCTCTCACCTCCTGTTGTGTAGCCTGGTTCCTAAGAGGCCACAGACAGGTACCCATTTGCAACTCAGGACGACAACCGAAGGTCTAGATCTAGAGAACAGTTTCTGGATTATCTACTTCTGATTCTAGGAGGGCTATTTTATAGCTCTTTTCATGGCTGATAACTGATAGCAGTGCAAAGTTACTTTTCTCTACAGAGAGGCAAATCCTATCCTGGTAGGTAGAGGTTCAACTGACTTCCCTTTCCCACTGTGGAAGAAGCTAGTTTTGTTTCCATTTGCACATTCATGTCAAAATTCCTAATCTATAACATGTCTGTTCTTTGGATTCTCCTTTGAACCAGTTATAACATCTGCCGGGTTCTCTCATTCAATTGAGTTAAATAAAAATCTTTAACATTTGTTCATTTTATATCTGCATAAGAATCATGATGTTATTTGTCTCTGAAAATTATCCTTTAACAAACAGTAAATGTACACCACAGAAGCCACTGCACGAAATGCAAAAATCATTATGGAATTCTTATTCTTGTAAGCACATAGACTCTAAAAAGGAGTTAAGATAAATGCACAACTAACTTTAACCCTTAGGGTTCTTGGGCTCAATTTTAGCTTTTTTTTGTTTTTGCTCAGTGATTTTATTTTTCCTATATCCTGAAATATTTTGCTCTTTCATAATCCTGAGAATTATTTCCAACTATGCTAAAAGGGGATTAGAATAATAAGAATATAATTATCTTTATAATTATTATATTTAATATTAAAATATATTACAAATAAAATTCTTATATAATAGGAATATGACTAAAATAATAAGAAAATGATGTAATAATAAAATAATAAGAAAAGACACTGATTGAAAGGAGCTAGCATATAAATGAAAAATCCACTGAAATGATATTCTAATCAATGTCTAAATATGAAAATGTTTTGTAATTATACACTAGAGAAAATGACCACCTCTCTTTGATGAATTGTAAGCCATGAAAACTTTCAAAAGTACTGCAGTTTGAGTATGTTAAGTGCAAGAACAACCAAAAATGATAAGCTGGAACCTCTTGAAATGTATTTGAAATTTGGATCAGAATTTACAAGATAGGCATGTTCCAGGATCATCTATGCAAAGGCACTTACATTCAAAAGATGCCGCCCATTTTGAATATGTGTATCTTTACACCAGAAAAATATAGAATTAAATTTTGAGTCTGTTACATTTAAATTCTTACCGATTTCTAATGCAGTTTTTCTAAACCATCCCTTTATTTACATAGTTGTAAATTCTTCCTAATATTACTGTAAAATCTATTTTAAAAGAGTCCATTGGACTCAGATGGTAAATGGTGATGACTTTACTTCCTGGTATATTAATGGCTAATAAAATGCAGACTTTGATAAATGCTGTAAGGTAGAAAGTGTTATATCTTTTCAAAAGAAGGCATAGTCACAATTATTGGAAGCACTAGGAATAACTTTGTAAAGGAGCTGGCCTGGCTGCAACAAGCAAAAGCTATTAAAAAATTAGTAAGGTTTATATAGATGCAGAGATGGAAAAGAAAACATAATATGCCAAGTGAATAAATAGCATGAGTATAATATGACAGAAATGGAAAATTGAAAGCCATGTTTAGAAAGGCAATAGCCGGGCATGGTGGCGCATGCCTGTAGTCCCAGCTACTCGGGAGGCTGAGGCAGAAGGATTGCTGAGCCCAGGAGTTTGAGGTTGCTGTGAGCTAGGCTGACGCCACGGCACTCTAGCCCGGGCAACAGAGTGAGACTCTGTCTCAAAAAAAAAAAAAACAAAACAAAACATTTAACCAGGTCTTATCCCCTTTCAGAAAAAAAACTAATAATAGCAAATAAAAGCATTCAAAGAGGAAAGATACATACAAGTTCAAAGTGGTCTTTATTGTAAATGCTAATCCATTTTAAAATAAATCTATACTGCCTTACTTACATTTTTACATTTTTGGATTTTCTTTTTAATTGACAGAAACATTAGAATTGATTTTTCCATAGCACTTTCTTTTTCCCCATAAGCCTTAAAGTAGGTTTAAGATGTAAATACTCAAAATAAAATTTAGATTTCTAAATTCCTTTTTTTTTTTTTTTAGAGACAGAGTCTCACTTTGTTTCCCAGAGTAGAGTGTCGTGGCGTCAGCCTACCTCACAGCACCCTCAAACTCCTGGGCTCAAGCAATCCTTCTGCCTCAGCCTCCTGAGTAGCTGGGACTACAGGTATGCAACACCATGCCCGGCTAATTTTTTCTATATATTTTAAGTTGGCCAATTAATTTCTTTCTATTTTTAGTAGAGACAGAGTCTCGCTCTTGCTCAGGCTGGTTTCGAACTCCTGACCTTGAGTGATCCACCCGCCTTGGCCTCCCAGAGTGCTAGGATTACAGGCGTGAGTCACTGCACCCGGCCTAGATTTCTAAATTCTTTAAAAACAAAATTCTCAAATAATTTTTATAGCTCACAGTTAAGTTTCATTTACAAGTACATCTGTTGTGGTAACAAAGCATTCAACTAGTACTTTCCTGACAAGTTTTACTGTAAGCTATATAGGTTACAACCATGTTTGGGCACTTTTATTATTTCTTAGGAATTATTATTAGCTGCCAATTCTCCTATTTGCAGTTCATTACACTTCTCAAAGTAATTTTTTTTTAAGAGACAGAGTCTCGCTCTGTTGCCCGGGCTAGAGTATCTCAAACTCCTGGGTTTAAGCAATCCTACCCCAGCCTCCCGCGTAGCTGGGAATACAGGCATGGGCCACCATGCCCAGCTAATTTTTTCTGTATATTTTTAGTTGTCCAGCCAATTTCTATTTTTAGTAGAGACGGGTGCCGCTCTTGCTCGAGCTGGTCTCAAACTCCTGACCTTGAGCGATCCTCCAGCCTCCACCTCCCAGAGTGCTAGGATTACAGGTGTGAGCCACTGTGTCTGGCCTCAAAGTAATTTTCTATTCAACATTTTATTTGCCCCCTAAAGGTGAGGCATCCAGGCAACTTCCCATTCTCATTTTAAGTTATGGAAACCAAAGTGGCACATAAGCTAGTTATCATGCTGGGCCCAGAATTCAAGTCTCATGAGCCTGCATTCATGCTTACCAACTGCCACTTCATCCCTTTAAGCTATCTCACAGGGCAAAGTGAACTCTGTTAACTAAAAGGATGCAATAGTAAGATTGCCAAAACTGTGCAGCAACTGACTTCCGTCGTAACATTTACCTCTTGTGGCCCCTGCAAGATAATGTGCTAAGTGAACTGTAGAGTTAAGATAATGAAGGGGTGGGGTGGGGCAGAGAATGCTGGCACCCATTTTCGGATAGGTTAGAAAATTACTCTAATACATAGTTCACTGGAGCCTTCTCATGATCCAGTTACCTGGGCTTGTTTGTGCACCCTGGCTAATAGAAAGAAGAACTCCCACACAGTCACACAATTCTTTACCTCTGCTCTAGATATAATTAGAGCATATATACATTTGATCAACATGATGGTTGATTCTATTCATGACTCTCAAACCCTGCTGGGAAAAGACTGATACAACAATTTTAGAGATCAATAAAATTCTTTCCCTTAAAAACCAAAACAGGGCTGGGCGTGGTGGCTCACACCTGTAATCCCAGCACTATGGGAGGCCAAGGTGGGAGGATCGTTTGAGCTCAGGAGTTCGAGACCAGCCTGAGCAAGAGCAAGACCCCCATCTCTACTAAAAATAGAAAGAAATTAGCCAACTAAAAACATATATAGAAAAAATTAGCTGGGCGTGGTGGTGCATGCCTGTAGTCCCAGCTACTCGGGAGGCTGAGGCAGGTAGATCGCTTGAGCCCAGGAGTTTGAGGTTGCTGTGAGCTAGGCTGCATAGCACTCACTCTCTAGCACAGGCAATAAAGTGAGACTGTGTCTCAAAAAAAAAAAGAAAACAAAACAAAAGCTTATTAAAAAATTAAGCGAAATCTTTCATTACCTAAATTGGAGGTAAAGAGACTTAACCGTGGTTCACCTTTGTCCTCTCAAGCTTTTAATATTCAGCTCAGTTTAACTTCCCTAAACTAGCAATCACTTGTGTCATGTCCAGCAGTCAATCCACAATATCAGTTTTTTCCCCGTTTCCATAAATGTGACTTCAGGTCTTGGGAAAGAGAACTTAACCAACTCAAAGACTATGATGTCAATGTAGTGTAGCAAAAGCATTCAGATTATAATTTATTGCAATAATTATTCAGCAGTTACTACGTATCAGACTTCCCTGTCTTATTTTATACACATCTTAATTTAATCCTCACAAGTCCATCAGGTAACCATCACTTGGCAAGAAATGGGCACAAAGGGTAAGAAGTGCCCAAGCTGATTCATGTAACAAACGACGGATCAAGGACCTGAGCCAGGTCCTTAAGGACCGACCCCGCGGTCCCCTTCACCTTAACCACTACACCAAAACTGCCTAGCCCTCAATTATAATCCCAGCGATCATTAAACTAATCACATGACCTTGGGCCAATCATTTCAGACCTCTAGGCCTCCACTGTAATAAAACAAGGTGCACTTAGTGAGCTTTCGGGTGCTTTGCTGCTTTTAACGTCCTGTGACTCTCCGAGTGGATTACTCCCCACTCCCAAATAGGTGCTTTGACTGTTAAGACTAAAGTTACTCAACCACTGCGCATTCTCGTTCTAGTACATTCCCCTTATTCTTTAGGGTGCTAGGATCCAGTCTTCGCTTCAGGATTTTATTTTCGGATCTCAACAGTAACACTAATCCTAAATACTCTTGATCTAACATCACCTTTCCCCACTAATAGGGGTACCTACTAGGCCCAATCCCACTCCAGACCTTTGCCTGGTTACTTCAGCCCACCATGCGGCTGCGCAGGCAGCCAACAAGAGGCCTAAGAAAGTCCTAGAAGCAAAGCTACACGAGTAAGTTAGCTTTCCCAAAGGTCAAGAAAGGCTCTAGGGCACCTGCCACGCCTCCTGAATCCAGCGGTACGGCCTGGGCCTGGCTCCTCAACCAAAGGCGCCGGCGTTCGGGCCTCGTCCCTCAGCGCTGGCACGTCTGCCAAGGCCTGGGCCGTCTGAAGCCAGCCCGACCCCGCGGCCCCCGGCCACACCCGACCCCTCGGCCGCGAAAGCGCGCTCCTGGTCCCCCGGGGTCCTCACAGGCCCCAGGACGCGCGCAAGCCTTCGGTCTCACCTCCAGCCTCCCTGGGACCGCCGGCAGTGCCCAAGCCTTCTCCCGCCCGCACACCTGGCCGCGCGCTGCAGTGGAGACGACGGCGGAGGGGCTCCGACCGTCACGTGCCGCAAAACCAAGAGGCCTCGGCTACCACAGCCTCGCGAGCGAGCCCCACCGCACGAAGTCCGGCCCCGCGTCCGCCCCTCGCTCCTGAGTAGCTATAGCCAACGCTAAGTCCCGCCCACCGCGCAAGCTCCAGCATTCGGTTGGTCGGCGCCGACATCGCTCTATGCACCTTCCCATACGCCCCCTAGGGCTATTCTTCGTGGAGTGTGACGATTGGCCGAGAGTGAGGCAGGAAGTGGCTGTCGGTTGGGAGAAAGGTGAGGGGGCGGGCTGCGGTAGATCAGGGACGCCGGGCGCGCGCGTCTCTGGGCGAGGTGGGGCGGGTCGCCAGGCGGGCGTTTTCGCGCTCTTGTCTTGCTGCCTTAGCGGGCACGTCGGCCGACTCTTCTACCGGCCCCCGTGGCCGCCAGCCCTCGGGTGCTTAGACCCGGACCCGGGACCGGCATCCAGCGGCCTTCCCTGAAGGGGCAAATGGCAGCTGGCAGAAAGGGTGGGAGGTCCGGTCGGCCATCAGGGTCATTTGCAGCGAGTGCGGCCCCCGACGGGGCGCCGGCGGAACCGGTCCTGGCTGCCTCGCCCGGCCTGGAGGTGACCGCACCGAGCCGTGTAGGCAGGCGCCACCGTTCCTGCAGAGTCATCGCTCTGGGCCCTGGAGCCTGCGGCCGCCTCACTGCCTAACGTAACACACAGTGCAGAATAACAGTCGAGGTTCTTTGGGCTTTCACTTTGTGATGTTTCTTGAAGAAAGATTAGACGTAAGGGCACGGAATTACACGGACTACAGGATTGAGAGAGATGGTGCAATGGAGAGATTTAACACACACCACCGTGTTAGTAACCCACTCTTAGCACATCTTCTAGACCTTTAGAGGGCCTGATCTCTGACCTCCATTTGTTTGGAGACCCAAAGGCTTTCAAGGGTGGGAAAAACTAGTATCAACATCTGAGAAGCCAGCTTTATTCCCTCCCACCACTTGGAAGAAGAAAGCAGGCAGGGTTTGGTGTTTGCATGAGTTTAGCATCCTCCAACTCTCAGCCCCCAAATTTGTGTAGGAGAATTTTGTTTTCCTATTTACCTGGGGAAGTGGATATTCAAAGAAAAATGAAATTCTGGGTGCCACATATTCCAAATAATGAGCTTAAAATAGAATCTTATATGTGAGCAAAAGAGCTACGCCAGCAAAGCTAAGTGCTAAAAGAGTGTGATGCTGAAGAAAATGTAATGGGGTTCTGAGGGAATTACTTCCATTATATAGAATGGATGGGGAAAGGGGTAATACTTGAGCTAGACCTGGTAGGATATGCAGGATTTCTATAGGTGGAGAGTTGGAAAAAGGCTCCTTTAGATGAGGAAACAGCATGTGCAAAGGAAGGAAAACAGGCATCGTGTTTGGGGATTGGGGACACCACATACAAGAGCCTTTTGGCTGAAGAAGAGTGTTAGAAAACTGAGTAATGGTAAGTCAGCTCTAGATTTGGGTTGGGATGAGGCATTGAAGGTGTAGCCAGGGAGTTTATGGGGAGATATTTCAGATTTGGGTCATAATTTATTTATTTATTTATATATATATATTTTTTGAGACAGAGTCTCACTCTGTTGCCTGGGCTAGAGTGCCATGGCATCAGCCTAGCTCACAGCAACCTCAAACTCTTGGGCTCAAGTGATCCTTCTGCCTCAGCCTCCCGAGTAGCTGGGACTACAGGCATGCCCGGCTAATTTTTCTATATATTTTTAGTTGGCCAATTAATTTCTTTCTATTTTTAGTAGACAAGGAGTCTTGCTCTTGCTCCTGACCTTGAGCGGTCCTCTCGCCTCTGCCTCCCAGAGTGCTAGGATTACAGGCGTGAGCCACCGCACCCAGGCCCATAATTTATTAATAGAGACAATTATATATTATAATTATGTAATAATTATATATTATAATTTAGGGAATAATTATTTTAAAACTATTCCAGGGAGATCTGATAGAGTGTAGCAGCTATGAGGCCAGTTAGGAAGCCACCTCTTGCTATTGATAAAAAGGGCAGGATTAGTGAATGGCAGGGCATAAAGAAATAAAACCATTCAATGTTGATGTTGGCCTCAGGAGGATAGGGAAAAAGAGGAAGCAAAGCCAGCACTGAGGGTTTGAGACTGGGTGACTGGAGGTAAAGTGTAGAGACCCAAAAGAAAGGAAAGCCAAGCTTGGCTGATCCTCAGTCTGGGCCCAAGACAAAGGACTAAAGATGGGGATTTTTCAACTAAAGTATGTTATTCAAAGGAGGAAGCTGAAAACAAAACCCTGAAGAATGACATCTTTTCCTAATAATCCAAAAAGTACTTTGAGGCATTAAAATATTTTATTAAGAGAAATTATCATTTTATAGTTCCTAGATGTAGAAGGTACAAAAAATTTTAATGTATTCTGACATTATGATATCTGCAAAATGGTTTTCAAAACAAATTATTTATATGCATTATAAAATGCACATATCCTTTGACCCAGCAATTCCCTGGCTGCTGATTGATCAGGGTGGTGGTTGCTGAAGGTTGGAATGGCTGTAGCAATTTCCTAAACTAAGACAACAATAAAGCTCGCTGCATTTATTGACTCTTCCTTTCCTGAAAGATTTCGCTGTAGCATGTGATGCTGTTTGAAAGCATTTTACCCACAGTAGAGCTTCTTTCATAATTAGAATCAATCCTCTCAAACCCTGCTGCTGCTATGTTAACTAAGTTAATAAAATATTCTAAATTCTTTGTTGTCATTTCAACAAGTGTTCACACCATCTTTGCCAGGAATAGATTCCATCTGAAGAAACTACTTACTTTGCTTATCCATGAGAAGCAACTTCTCGTCTGTTAAAGTTTTACCATGAGATTGCAGAACTCAGGCTCCATCCGTAGGCTGGAGTGTAGTGGCGCGATCATAGCTCACAGCAGTGTTGAACTCCTGGCCCAAGCATTCCTCCTACCTCAGCCTCCCCAGCAGCTGAGACTATAAGCATGGGCCACCATGCCCAGCTGATTTTTTTTTCATACATACAGGGTCTTGCTATGTTGCCCAGGCTGGTCTCAAAACTCCTGGCCTGTAATCCTAGCACTGTGGGAGGCCAAGGTGGGAAGATTGCTTAAGTTCAAGAGTTCAAGACCACCCTAAGCAAGAGTGAGACCCTGTCTCTACTAAAAAAAAAAAATAGAAAAAATTAGCTGGGCATGGTGGCGTGCACCTGTAGTCCCAGCTACAGGTGGCTTTGTAAGAAGCAGAAAAGAGACCTGGCTGGCATGTTCTTACCCTCTTGCCATGTGATACCCTTCACCATCTCATCATGCAGTAAGAAGGCCCTCACCCAATATGGCCCCTCAACATTGGACAGTGAGAAATAAACTTCATCTGCCTGAATAGCTTTTTTTTTTTTTTTTTGAGACAGAGTCTCATTCTGTTGCCCGGGCTAGAGTGCCGTGGCATCAGCCTAGCTCACAGCAACCTCAAACTCCTGGGCTGAAGCGATCCTTCTGCCTCAGCCTCTCGAGTAGCTGGGACTACAGGCATGCGCCACCATGCCCGGCTAATTTTTTCTATACATTTGGC
>CAUYRT010003321.1:0-62031 GCA_963574885.1 Lepilemur ruficaudatus | reverse complement strand
TTGACATTGATTGATGTATCAATGTCAATCTTATTTTCTCAAAAATATTTATATTTCCAATATTAAAATTTTTTTATATCCTCTTTATTTTTCTTTATTGAAGTGTAATTTGCATACCATGTCTTTACTCCATTTTAAGTGTACAATTAAATGGTTATTAGTAAATTTACCAAGTTGTACAGCTATTCACATAAATCAGTTTTAGAGGAGTTCCTACCCCCTATTGAGACCCCTAATACTCATCCCCAAATACATTACAAGCATGCCCCTCCCCTTCACAGTGCTCACCACATCTCTCAGATGTGGGTCTACCCCTGACCCCCCAAATCCCTAGGGAACACTACCACCATTTGAGCACCATAGTGTTAATCAGTCAGTACCAATTTGATGGCGAGTACAAGTGGGGCCCATTCTTCGGGTCTGGTGTCACCTCACTTAGAATAATTGGCTCAAGCTTAATCCAGGATAATATAAGCAGTGCTAGCTCACTGTCGTTTCTTAAAATTGAGTAATATTCCACTGTAAACATATACCAAATTTTAATGATCCACTCATGCATTGACGGGCATTTAGGTTGTTTCCACGACCTAGCAATAGTGAATTGTGCTGCCATAAACATTCGGGTGCAGATGTCTTTATAATAGAATGTCTTAAATAGAATTACCATTTGATCCAGCAATATTAAAAATTTTAAAAGCCAGAATCAATGGCTCACACCTGTAATCCCAGCTACTTGGGAAGCTGAGGAGGGAGGATCACTCAAGCCAGGAGTTCCAGACAAGCCTGGGCAACACAGCAAGACCTTGTCTCCAAAATTTTTTTTAAAAAACTAGCCAAGTGTGGTGGCATGCACCTGTAGTCTCAGCTTCTTGGGAGGCTGAGGCAGGAGGATTGCTTGAGCCCAGGAGTTCAAAGCTGCGGTGAGCTATGATCACCCTCCACTGCACTCCAGCCTGGGGGACAGAGTGAGTCCCTGTCTCTAAAGTAAATAAATAAATAGTACTTCCTATCAGCAATCTGCCATTGTTGAAGGTCTTCATTTTATATCCACAAAAGCCCTTCTAGTCAATGAATAATAATAAAATGGCATACTGCATAGAAGGACAGCTTTCCAGTGACCTTCCATTGGAAATAATTTCACATACTGGCTTAGATGTGGTTGTATTTCATTTCCAGCCTCATCATCAGGAAATGACTTAACACATTACAGTGAAGTGAATAATTTTTCCTCAAAAATATCTAGTGAATTTTGTGTTCTGCTTTTGACACAGGAAAGTGACTCCCAATGCTGGGAGCTACTTGAAATCCAAGTTGGTCTTTGGGTTAGCACAAGAAAGAATTCAGGAGCGAGCCAACAAGATAAAGTGAAAGAGAGATTTATTCAGAAACCATAGAAAGTTACAAAGTCTACTCCAGAGACAGAGCAGAGGTGAGTTCTCTCTGAAGAAGAGAACCAGCCCCTTTGTTCCTGTTGTCTTTCTATTTAAGCAACGAGCTAAACAAGGGGAGAAATATTCATGGTAGAGGCAGTGTTCCCATCTTGGTTCCAACTGATTGGAACTTGCCCTGCCTTCATATTGTTTTGATCAGGGCTATTAGAAACTTTGAGACTTCCCAACTCAGTAAGGCAATACTGCAGCTATGCCCAAAGCAATGCCTAGGGCATCGCCTGCAGCAATGCCATTCCCAAAGCAGTACCTGTCAGTTCCCCATCTCACTTTGTTCAGGCAGGTGGATGGAAGGCACAATCTGTGTTAGAATTAAGGTAGACAAAAAACAATTTAGTGGCTATCATTTTGAAACAACATGAAAGGTGCAAATAAATTGTTCGAAAACATACACTACTATAGTGAGAGTCTTTGACTGAAGACATTATAAGTAAAAAGTGAAAAAGAAAGAGAATTATCCAAACATTTTAGATGGCTAAAATGAAAAGCAAAACAGAGGTATGGCCAATTTAAGATTATGGGTTCTAACATATATTTTTATCCCATAATCTGAATGCGATAATTTTGGTAGCCTAGCTGAATGTTGCAGGTGGGTATTGTCATAGTAAGCACTCAGTGCTTTTGTTGTGGTCATATTTTGAACAATAAAAGAAGATATACAAAAAAGTAGAAAAGAAAAAAAAATACTTTGCTTTTAGTTTAAACACTTTGTAGTATCTCAATTTGATAAAAATCAGATGTCAAATAATTGAAAGTAAATGACTGATCATTGGGTATATTGGTTTAGGAAACAATTGATTATGAAAATTTTGCTTTTATTGAAAAAAAGTACTAACAATTTCTTGCATATCTCTTCTACTAAAATAAAATGTGGAAGTACATTGATCTAACAAGTACTGATCAAATATTCTTTTATGGTGCTTATAGATATTTCTTAACCCCATTATGTGTTGTAAAATTTGTGCCTTAAAGCAGTTAGCACCTGTTATTGCTCACATGTCTTTGGGTAAGCTGGGCAGTTCTGCTGATCTGAGCCAGGCCTGGCTGATCTTGATTGGACATGTTTATATGTCTGTGGATCAGATTAGCCAGCGCTTGCTGGACTTGGATGGCCTCACTAACATGTCCGGAATTGTCTTTCAATGGGGATGATGGAATAAATAGACAACATGTCTCTCATTGTACAGTAGAGTAGTCGCAATTTGTTTAGGCTGGATTCCAGGAGAGGAAAAGGAGTGGAAGCATATAATCTTTTTGAGGCATAGGCTTAGAATTGTCAAAATATCTTCTCTGCTTCATGATATTGTCTAAAGGTAAAGAATAAGGGTTGAATTTTTACACAAGTCACATGAATTCACAAATAGGTGTTTGATGAATATAGGGAAATGTTCATATTCTTACTGGGAAGGACACTTATCTGCTTCATTCTCAGGGATGGGATATGTAACCAAAATTATTTTTTTCTGTAGGTATTTGGCCAGAATAGTAGAACCATGTGGGATTTGGGGAGATTAACAGATAAAGCAATTTGAACCAGAACTCCTGAAATTATTGTTTCTCCACAAAAGCTACACAGAAATTCTGACCAAATATGTAATGGTCCTCTGACATTTTCACAAAAACAGCAACATTATTTGAAATATTTTTGCAATTTCCAGTTATAAGACTTTAATCCTTTGACAAATGTGCCCCAGCTGCTGCATCTGGATGCTGGGCCTAGCCTTTTCGTTCACATCCCTGCTCAATTTAAAACTTATTATACACAATGAGGATATAAGATTCTCAAGCATTCACATTTTTCTCAAGATAATTAATTTTATAGAAAAATTTCTAGAAATATCTACATAAAATTACCATCTCAAATATAATCCACATGATTTCCATGAGAACTATAGTAGGTTAAATAGCACCTTCTGTCTCACTTCTCAAATTCATGTCCACCTAGAACCTCAGAATGTAACCTCATTTGGTAATAGTGTCTTTAGAGACATAGTTAAGATGAAACCAAACTGGACTAGGCCATAAATCCTATGACTGGTATCCCTACAATAATAGGAGAGAATGTACAGAGACACAGAGAAGAAGGTTATCGGAAGATGGAGGCAAAGACTGGAGTTATGCTATCCCAAGCTCAAAATCACCTGAGGACACCAGAAGCTGGAAGAGGCAAAGGAGGTTTCTTTCTTAGAGATTCCACAGACAACACAGCCAAGTTGACACCTACCTTGGTTTCAGACTTGTAGCTTCCAGAATTTTGAGAATAAATACATGTTGTTTTAAGTCAAAGAATTTATGGTAATGTATTATGGAAGCACTTATAGACTAGTACAAGAAAGGATACAGTAACTAATAAATACTCATCCTTCTCTTCAATTAGCCTTAAGCATCAGATTTTATAAGAATATGTGCATGTTTTATTGAGACATAATTTACAGAAGTAGAATTTATCATCTTTAGTATATAATTCTACGGGTTACACACATATAGTCATGTAACCACTACATACTACACTCAAGATACAGGACAGTTCCATCCTCCAAACTTATTCTCTTATCCTATTTGTAGTCATCCTCTCCCAAGTGCTGGCAATCACCTGTCTATTTGCTGTCCTTAATGTCTTGTCTGCTGCATAATGTTATATAAGTGGAATCACTCAGTAGATACACTCTGGCTTCTTTCACTTATTATATCACCATGCTATTGTGTGTATCAGGAATTCATCTATTTTTATTGCTGTGTAGTATTTCATTGTATGGTTGTGTAACAGTTTGTTTACCTATTCACAGGCTAAAGAACATTTGGTTTATTTCCAGTTTAAGGAGATTATAAATAAAACCACCATAAAACCATTTGTATACAGGTTTTTGTTTTTGTGTGAACATAAGTTTTAATTTCACTTGAGTGTATACCTAGACCTGGCATTACTAGACTATATGTTAAATGGTTGCTTAACTTTCTAACAAATACCAAGCTGTTTGACTTATTTTCTCTACTATTTTGCAGTCATACCCTCAGTATATAAAAGTTCCAATTCACCCACTTCCTCACCAGCGCTTGGTACTGTGAGCCACTCCTCCTTTTTTCGTTTCCTTTCTTTCTTTCTTCCTTTAATTATAGGTGATAAGGGTATATCTAACTTTTGTGTTAATTTGCATTTACCTAACGACTACTAATATTGAACATCTTCTCGTGTATTTATTTGGCATCCATATATCTTTTTCAAAGTATTGATATCTCTTCAAATATTTAGCTCATTTCTTAATGCTTTGAGAATATTAGAAAAATTATTCTGGATGCAAATCCTTTCTTGGACAGGTACTTTACAAACACTTTCCTTTAGTTTATGGCCTGTATTTCCATTTCCTTAGTGATGTCTTTAAATAAAAAGATTCACTGAAGCAAAACTGTCATACAATAAGCTATGTGTATTAGAAGTATACAATTTGATATGTTTTGACATATGCAGACACCTGTGAAACCATACATAGCTATTCTCGAGATAATGAATGATCCATCACCCTCAAATATATATCCTCATGTCATGAGGAATGAATCCTTTGTTATCCATCCCTCAAGGCCCTCCGCAGCACACTCGACCCCATCCTTAGGCAACCACTGACCTACTTTGACTGTAGATTCACACTTCCCTGCTGTATACCCACATAATATAAAAATTAACTACTAATTAGTTCTGAACCTGATGTTTCTTCTTTATTCTGAGGAGCACTTATGTCTCAATTTTATAAAATATGTCCACATATGTTGAGTCAAACTGAGACACATTTCTGGCCTACACTCCAGCGGAAGACATTTAAGCATAGTGTTTGCAGCATGGGCTTTGGAATCAGACAGAATCTAGTTCCAGTGTTACTTCCTTCAAGTTGGGGAT
The DNA here is from genome assembly GCA_963574885.1 of Lepilemur ruficaudatus. Classification (NCBI taxonomy): domain Eukaryota; kingdom Metazoa; phylum Chordata; class Mammalia; order Primates; family Lepilemuridae; genus Lepilemur; species Lepilemur ruficaudatus. The sequence goes on along the minus strand of CAUYRT010003321.1, from coordinate 56,694 downwards.
ATGTGACCTCAAACAGGATACTTAGCCTTCTCAAGCCTTTGTTTTTGTATTTCTTAAATGAGAATAACACGTACTTAACAGAGGTGTGGTGAAAATGAAGTCATCTGCTTTATGTATGTCTCTGAATTATGAAAGACAAACTTTAACAGGTGTTTGCTATAATCCTGTTTTATGGAGGGCACCATCCATTAAAGGCAGAGCAGTTCCGAAATGATTTCAATAAATCTTTTCCTTCAAAAATCTAACAATTGGATTAGAGATTTTGGAATTAGAAATACATCTTGAGCTTTCCTAAACTTTTTATAATTTCTGTGATGATGGAAACAAGTATTCCAGAGGCTGTCAGAAAATGTGTGCAGGAGCCAGTAATGGTTAGGGATGTTCATTATTTTTATTTGAGAGAAATCAAGTCTCCATATTCTGTGATACAAAGCATGTACAATTTAATAAATTTCCAACCCTTAATCTTGCACAGGATTAGACTTCAGATTCTGAGCACTATAACCTCATTTCTCTTCTTTTAATGAGAAACTCACTCACTTCTTCCCTCACTCTTTTTTTTCCTTCTCTCTAGCAAATAGTTTAAGATGCAAGCTAAAGACTAATTTCATTATTTGGATTTATCAAGTTACTCAAAACTGTGTGTAGTAGAATGATGAAACTAAAAACCCTAGTTTAACAAATACCTGAGTTTTTGATATGATGCTATGTGGAAAAATCAAAGAATTCCAAATTATCTACTCAAATAGGATTGGTAAGTAGGCTCCCAGCAATGCTCAAAGGTTTTAAAGTGTCTTTGAAAAATACTGTTTTTTCATATGAAATTGTATTTCTTTTACTCCTCAATTTCCCCCTGCTGAGTTTATAGTCAACATACTTCTTGGCAAAATCTCCTGGTGGGAGTCTATTGTGCCAATTAGTGAATAAACATTTCAGAAAAAGAAGAGAAGCAGAATCTATGGAGTCATTGATTTTTCTCATTAGATTATAAATATATTTTTCTTGTTTATTGCTGAATGTAGAGCACAATGTTTAAAATCTACCCTTTCTCTTTCGCCATTTAAAAAAATTTTTAGGCTATATTTTTCAAAAATGAGATTTAAAAAAACAAATCTAAGGAATAGTATTAAGTGAAAACTATCATTGTGGCCCATGTGGTGCACTGAAATTCTACATTTAGTGCTAGGCTCTGGGACAGTGGTATTGGATAATTTGTGAAATGTACTTCTTGAGATAGGTTAGGGGACAGAAAACTTCCTTATTTGTTTTAAGCAATATTACCATAAGCTACTTATTGATAAATATATTTCAAATAGTAGGTCAAAAAAACAAATGAAACAATTAAACATGGATAAAGATTATCTTCTGTCAACATAACAGATTAAAAGTTATGCTAATTTACTACCAGGCCTTGGTTTCTGCATCTGTAAAGTGGGGTTATTAATAGCCATTAAATGAGAATTGAATGAGATAATCAATATAAAGCATCTACACATAACATGGAATAAACATGCATCTCTATTGTTTTGTATGATATCAGATGATTATAGAAGAATAAAGATTTCAGAAAAACCTAAGGAAATATTTAAAATATTGAATTGTACAATGTTTGGAAGATTGTATTTCATCCTGAAAAGTTGTAAAATCTTAATAGTCTATATGCTGGTTACATATTATAATGCAACTGAATGTAATTCAATAAATAACTAGTCAATTTGAAATTCTCTAGGGAAATTAATTACCCTCTTCAAATTTACTCTACCAACAATCATTAGTAAGGTAGTTTTATAAATCTGGGATTTAAAGATGGCCATAGGAATGAGGCTATCCTATACATAGTATATTTATTAGTTCATTTGTTTATGATACATAGAGAAATGAAAAATAATGATCATAGTTCAAGGTCAAGGGACTTTACAGTATGCCTTTACCATAAAAAGTCTATCTTTAATAATGAAGATAGAGTAATAAAGTGGCATATATGGCAAAAATGGTGTAAAATTAAAAAGAAATGGAAATTGTTTTTAGATCATCAATTTCAATAGGTGTTCTTATTCAAAATGTCTGAGCATCTTCCTTGGGAAATAATGGACTTGTCATAAAAGAAGATTTCAAAAGTTTTCCACAGTTTTCATCTCTAGAGTAACTGTTTTGACAACCAAGTCTTTTCAAGGTAACACCCACTCTAAATAATTGTCATGGATTTTCTCTACCCTAATGGAAACTTCTTCAAAGAAATTAGCCTTATTTTAAGATTTGTGAAATACTTCTTTCTTCTTTGTATCCAAGAAGATCTTTGTCTCCATATTCTGTTTCTTAAGAAAAATCTAAATTTCTTCTAAAAAGATAAAAATCTTGGAAAACTTTGCTGTTATGGAGTTTGTTTGGAAATCATGTTTCCAGAGGGGCTCCCTCTTTTCTAGTTGTGCATTCATATTCTATTTCCTCCATTTTTCACCAGGTATTTTTGCTTCAGCTTTTTACCTTAGCTTAATGGTAATTGTATACATGCATTTGGTTATTTTTAACAGCTATTTTAAACAGCTGTATCTCCATATGTCAAGTAAATAGTGCAGAGACTATTTCCCAATGTTTTCTGGATTGTTTTGCAAAATACTCTAAACAGTCTTCAGAAGATAAAAGCTGTTTAATAGACATGTGGGTATATTTAAACAGTCTCTTCTTAGTAAGCCACAGAATGCTATACAAGAGGATAGGTACTGCAATTTCTTTTTACATATGAATTTCCTACAAGACGTTTATCCATGTCTGGGACTCTATTAGAAGATATCTGCCTCATGTCTTATATTCCTGTAAGCCAGAGCTTGAATACCATGTAAATATCATGATGGTATTAATAATCACACTCAAAAATCCTCTGGAAGCCAGAGTGTGCATTAGGTGTTAATGACAACTTATGCTTTGGCAGAAAACCCATACATATGGGTGCATTTATCTTACCTATTTTGGCTTAACCTATGCAGAAAGCATCATATCATCAATCTTAAAAGGTGCCACAATACTGTGATTTTTTTTTTCCAAATAAGAATGCTTTTAAACATTTCTCCATGTCCTTGTTGTCATTCTCTGACTTTTTGTTGGAAACTAGATAAATGCATTTTAATTTTGTGAATCTTCAAAATTCTTCACTAGAAGACACATTTTAATATGTAGAGCTTAATAAAAATAATGATAAAAATGGTAATGACAATAATAACACCTAGCTTCAACTATGTTCAAAACATTCTACTTGGTACCTTGCGTATATTATCTCTGACCTAACAAATAACATGCCATTTAATGAATTAAGGATTTTAGCAATAATACTGATTTATTTTTATTCAATATGTTTCAAGTTCCAGGCTTCAGGCTGTGTATCTTACATGCACTATCTGGTTTAATCATTATGAGGATCCTATTTTATAGAAAAGAAAATCAAGACTTAGATTAAGTCACAAGAGACTATCCCAGGCAACCCAAACTCACTTGCCTCCTACCCTCTGGCAACTTTTCTGCTCCTGGTGTCTCACATACACCGCATTTTAGTCTGGACACCTGATGGGTGTAACACACTACAGCTCAGAACTCCCAAGCTCAGGTGATTCCCTGACTCAACCTCTTTCACATTGGCTAGCACTGAGGGCCCCCCAATAATCTCATGCAAACACAACTGGACAGTGCTTCATCTTCATACCCTTATGCTCAGAGCTATCAGGTTGCCTCTAAGGAGTGACATTCACCAGTTCTGCTCTGCACCACACATACATAAATCAGAAATGCTGGGAAATTATCAGCCTATAAGGCAAAACGTTGACCAATGGGAGACTGGAATGGGTGAGCATATGGTTTTCTCTTCCTTCTTTAAATGGATTGTCCTGAAAATCAGATTTTTTAAAACAGATTTTTAGAAGATATTCTGCAAAATAAAACAAATCACTTTGCTTGACCACAAGGGCTGGCCAGCATTCTTTTATAGGTTATTTCTCCTTCCTTATTGGCTGAATTGTATCCCCCTGCCACTCCAAATTCATAGATTGAAGTCCTAATCCCCAGGACATGACAATATACCCTATTTGGAGATAGGGCCTTTAAAGAGGTAACTAAATTAAAATGAGGTTTTAGAGTGGGCCCTAATCTAATGTGGCTGGTGTCCTTATAAGAAAAGAAGATTAGAACATACAAAAGAACACCAGAGATAATGCACACCTAGAGGAAAGACCAGGTGAAGACACAATGAGAAGGCAGCTATCTGTAAGCTAAGGGGAGTGGTCTCAGGAGAAACCAAACCTGTAGACAACTTGATCTTGGATTTTTAGCCTCCAGAAATGTGAGAAAGTGAATTTCAATTGTGTAAGCAACCCAGTTTGTAGTATTTTATGATGGCAACCCTAACAAATTAACATACTCCTTACCCCTCATTCCTGTGTCCTGGGATTGTTATACTTTCCAAAAGAGTGGTAATGCCTAAGACATAGCTTCAGACTCTGTTTTCTGGATAAACTAGTCTATGGCTAGTGGCAAGAACAAAACCTGTGTTATAATATCTAATGGCTAAAAAGAAATCTCATCAAAAACTGATTTCTATGCATCTACATCACCAGAGATAATTGGCAATTTTGATGAATTATCATATATAATTAAATAATTTCTCTACTTCCACTGTCATTTAAAATAGGGAAATTGAGCAGAGCTAGTAGAGTTTTATTCACATTTTGTAAATCATTTCACTCATGGCTCCAAATTTCTATGTGAGAGAAAAATAAAAACACCTAGAAAAACAAAAACACCTAGGAAGATTTTACTTTATGTCATTCTGTAACTGAAATGTGACGGTTTACTTTAGAGTTGGTATAATTCAGGACATAAAAAATAATAACAAAACTAGCTAAGATAAACAGTGTGGGCACCACCAGTCTTTTACATAAGAGAAGCAATATTTGACTAATGTACCATCCACCCACACTTTTCTGCTGTCTACTTCTTCTTTGAAAGTTCCATGGAGGAAAATGAATACAACCTACAAGTTTTCTATTTTGTCTTTAGTTTTCACTCCCAAGCTTTTGTTTATTCAATTCCAATGCAGTTCAGCCCTGCATTTAAAAAGTTTTGGAGGGAAGATCGAGATCTCCTTTTATCTGAGAGGAAGAGAAAGAATGACTTACAGTATTAATCTACCAATTTCTGAGAATCCCTGGGGAAAAGACATGTTTCAATGATAACTCTAACTTCTAATTTCATAATTAAGATAATAAATTTCTTGAGGACAGGAATGGTAATCTGTGTTTTAAAATCACCAGTTTCTAACTATCTTATAGATTAGGCAATCAAAAATTGTTTATCTTCGTACATTTTGTGCTGCTATAACAGATTATCACAGACAGAATAATTTATAAGGAGCAGAAATTTATTTCTCATAGTTCTAGAGGCTGAAAAGTCCAAGATCATTGTGCTGGATGGTTCAATTTTTCCAGTGAGGGCTGCGTCCTTTGGAGGAAAGAAATATTGTCTCCTTACTGGCAGAAGGTAGAAGGGCAAGAAAGCTAAATGCTGCATGAAGTCTCCTTTATAAAGGCCTTAGTCACAATCATGAAAGAGGAGCCCTCATTACCTAATAATCTCTTAAATGCTCCCCCTTTTAATATGATCATCAACACCTGAATTTTGGAGGTGCCACATTCAAACCATAGCATTCAGCCCTTGACCCCCCAAATTCATATCCCTCTCACATTGAAAATACATTCATTCCATCTCAATAGTCCCCAAAAGTCTTACCTTATTCCAGCTTCAACTTTAAAGTCTGTGTCCAGAGTTTCACCTGAATATCATATGGGTAAGAAGCAAAGGTGTGTTTTATCCTGAGGCAAATTGTTCTCTAGCTATAAACCTGTGAAATCAAATAGATTATGTGCTTCCAAAATATAACGGTGGGTTAGGCATAGGACAGATATTTCTGTTCCAAAAGAGAGAAGTAGGAATGAAGAAGGGAGTATTAGATCCCAAGGAAGTCCAAAACCCAACAGGGCAAACAGCATTAAATTTTAAGGCTGGAGAATAATCTTCTTTGACTCCATGTCCACTTTCTAGACACACTGGGGTGAGGTTTGGGTCTCCAAGACTCCTGGAGGCCCTGCCTCCATGGAATGGCTGGGCACAGCCCATACCACAGCTCTCACAGTCAGTTTCTTGTGGCTCCCTCAGGCTGGTGTTGCACACCGAGAGCTCTACAAGCCTAGGGTTTTGGAGTAGCCCTGCCCTCATGGCTCCACTAAGCATTGCCCTAGTGGGCGCTCTCTGCAGTGTCCCTGATCCCACAGCTCCACTGGGCATTGACTTAGAGGGGACTTGGGCATGGCTCTGCTCCTGTGGCAGGTCTGCCTGATCCTCCAGATCTTTCAGCCATCTTTGAAATTTAAGTGGAAGAAGACATGACTTCACAGGTCTTGCACTCTGTGCATACAGAATTAGCACTATGTAGATGCCTCCAAGGCTCACCTGTTTTGTCTTCCAGAGCAGCAAGCCAAGCCACACTTGGGCCCACCTGCACCACAGCTGGCAGCTGAGGATTGCTTTGCCAGAATGTGGGGAGCAGAGGCTTGAGGTGACAGGGCCAGTGAGGCCCAAGTTCTAACAATGCCCTGGGTCTCTTCCTTGAAACCATTCTTCCCTCAAGGTCCTGGGCCCCTGTGCCTATGATAGTCTTAAGATTTCTGAAATACTTTAGGGTAAGTTTTCCATTTTCTTGATGAATAGCACCTAGCTTCATGTTATTCATGCCTATCTTCTTATCAAATCATTGCTTCGGCACACCTTTGGTTTTCTCTCCTGAACATGCTTTTTTATCTTTGCATTTTGCTTTCCTTTTAATTATATATTCCATCTTTAAATCATTTTTCTCTTTTTGTGTTTTCCTAGAAGCAGTTAAGAGAGGTCATGCAGTACCCTAAACACATTGCTGCTTAGAGATTTCTTCCACCAAATATCCTAATTCATCGCTCTTAAGTTCTGCCTCCCACGAAGTTTTAGGTCATGCACATACTTCAGCCAAGTTATTTGCCACTTTGTAACACCTATGGCCTTTATTTAAGTTTCTAGTACCTTGTTTCTTTATTCTGTCCAAGACCTCATAAAAATAGTCTTCACTGTCATGGCCCCTTTAGTAATCTCTAAGAACAATGAGACTTTTCCTACACCTCTCTTCTGAGCTTTCGCCAGAAGTACCCTTTATGCTCTGTTCATTCTCAATCTATCCTTTACTGCCATCCACTAGTGCTGACTTAACATTCCCCAATCAAACTTACAATTTCAAATGGTAGAAATGTGGCTTAACGACATTATGTAAAGCAGATTAAGATGTTTTAATAATCATCTTCACGTGGGTGAACACTCTCTCTCTCTCTCTCTCTCTCTCTCTCTCTCTCTCTATATATATATATATATATATATATATATATACACATATTTGATTTTTGCTGAAAATGTTTATGCAAGCTTAGGCCTTGGGCCTTAGGTCTCATCAAAGACTGTCTAGGGTTGATAATAAAAACATGCTTCTCATGAACAACTTAAACTTTTATCACTATTTTTCTTTTCTACAAACTAGATATATAGAGAGGAAAATGATGGCAATTGAGAAGGGAAGCAAAACCCAATATATGAGGAATAGATTAAGGAATTGGGGTATAAACCAGAAAGTCAAGTCACAGGGAAAATTGGAGAATTGCCCTTAAATATTTGTGCTGTTGTCATTGGAAGAAAGTCTAAACCTGTGCTGTTTGGTCCTGAAGGCACAATTGGGAAAAGAGTATAACCATTTACTGAAGCAGGATTTTGCTTCAACATAGAGAGACTTACACTCTTATAGAGCATTCTGGAAGTGTTCAACCCTTGGCTGAGACTGTAGAGAACATTCAAGCAATGAATTGGCGTTTAGTTTAGATTACCTCTAGGGTTTCATTCTATCTTGAGACTATTGTTCTACATATGTATTTCCTACTTCCAAAGCCCTGAAATAGAGAGATACATTTTTGAATGTGTGATTAATACATCACTGTTTGGGATAGTTTCAAGTTTATATGTTTATGATTTAGAACTTCTTACTCTTGGGAGATGGCTAGAATAGAGAACATCTTGAATTAATATTCTAGACCAAAAATGATTGCAAGTGAAATTAATCTTAAACTCATGTAAAGAGCATTGGTTAAATTATTCTCAAAATTATATAGTGGAAGAAGGAATACATGTGATTGTAATTCATCCGTATTTCTGCACATATATATGATGATTTATAAACTATCTATAAACTGAGCTACAAAAAAATATATCAAGGGAAATATGCAAGTCTACATTTTACGATAGGTTTCAGAAAGCTATAAAACCTCAAGTGGCTCCAGAGATCAACATTTGACTGCATTTTGTTTGTAATACAGTATTATTAAAAAGTCAGCCACTGGCAAGGCAGCCTAGGCTGATATCACACAAACATTACCATTTGTACTTAACAATTGACATCTTTCTCTAGCTGTCGAAATACACTTGATCTTATAAACATTTTTGCTTGTCATTGTAGAGGAAGTCAAACAGGTATAAGGTGCAGCTTGGACTATCTCTTCTTTCAATATCACACCAATTCATTTATTTGTCTGAAAAAATACAGAACATAAAATGTGTTTGAGAGAGGGGACACATCTGCCAGTGTGACTAGTGTGCTGAAAAACTGAATTACATATTGCCCTAAGAGACATGAACAGTTTACAACAGTTAAGTGGGGAAAGAGAAGTGTGAATCTGTCACTGTGGCTATGGGTGGCACTTGGATTCCAGAATTAGAGCCTTGTGAAGAGGGCTTGAAAACATCACCTCATGATGGGAAGGCTTTAGCTTGTAGTTATCTGTTGACCTCGATGGGGAGGCTGACCATTGTCCTTTGTAAGTGTGCTTTGTTAGTCTGCCTGGGCTAAAATGGACTTAATGAAGACTAAGTTCCATATATTTCTAAGACAGAAGAGTACAGATAGGAACAGGAGTAGGGTGACATCTTCCAGGTACCTCAGCAGAATCATGGGACCTGCTTATTTCTATTAATAGTCCACATGGAGTAAGAACAGCTCTTCCTCCACTTTTTCAGTGTTTGCCATTCAGAGAACTTCAAAGTAAAGGCCTAAGTACTATTATAATATGTGGGCAACAAATAATAATAACCCATTAAAGAGTCTCAACAGCACATAGGAAATTCAAACATAGGAAAAACTATTCAATGATGGCTAATGTCAGAACGGTAGTTTTGGGGAAGAGGATATTAACTTTGTGAGGAAATAAAAGAAGCTTCTAGGATGATTGTTCTCCATATAAATCTGTGTACTGATTGCAATTTAGCAATTTTATATTAAGTAAACACATAAATATGTGAAAATTGATATAGTAGTTCACTCACAATTATATACTTTATATGTTATACTCCATTGTAAAGTCAAGAAGGAAAACTAAGAAAAGAATTAGAGATTTTAGATTATAGATTCAAATATAGCCCTCTCTTGTCTCCCCAAAATACCTCCTTCTAAAGCTAAAAACAGGATTTTCCACTAAAGCAATTCAGTGCATAGATAGACGAATACGGTTAACCTAAATATAAAGAGATAAAAATCATGAAGAAAGAGATGGCACTTGTATATGTCTACGAAATTTAGTATCTCTAATAGACATTCCAGAAGTAGAAAAGAAGCATAAGGAAGAGATAATTTAAAAAACAGAAACATGCATTCCCTGAGCTGAAGAAAGGCCTGTGTCTATAAATTAAAGGGCTTATAGAATTCTGGAGTCCTCGTAGTTTTTGAACTCTGAGGATAAAGAGAACATGTCCAAACACACAGAGCAATTTGCCTACAATAGAGAAATGAATTAGATCATGATACTGAAAACAAGAAGACAGGATTTGTATCTATAAACTATTTAGAGCAAAAAGAATCTATCCCTAGACTCTTTCCAACCAATATATTTTCCATCTGCCAAGACATAAAGACAATGTTGAAGTCCTTCTGGCTGTTTAACTGAAAACATAGGTGCTTTTAACTAACTGCCTTTCAGGTATAATGTATTTGGCAGAACTGGAGACTCCTGAGAACCTACCGTCTTCCAAGATGTGGCTAGCGTTTTCACATGCACATATCTAGTCATCAAGGCTCATTGAGGCAGTTAAATAATTTCCTACAGACACATGAACTATCAAGTTATGAGGCAGGAATCGAACCCATATCTGTATAAATCAGCTTTACCGTTAACTCTGACCTTGATGGGATCTCAGCTCATGCCCTTCCCCACCAAAATGTCATACCCCACTGCGGATATTTTATTTCCTTGATCACCTTCAGCTCAGGTGAAATGCTGAAATTCAGCTAACTCTAGAAAAGATCATACTTTCAACAATGTGACATTTTTACCTAACAGGAAAAAAATGGGATAAGAAAATAATAGATTTTGATGGAAGAGTATGGAAAAAGAGTAGTCATTGATCAATAGGTCTGGTGAAATCCCATGATATGCTCTTATTTGAATAAAATCTCACAGATGGGAAAACAAAATATGTTCTGCACCTTCTGTATGCCTCATTTTTCAAAGTTTCTGAGTTTAGACAATTCTTGGCTGGTTTGATGCTAATTTAGTTTCTCAAATATAGAGATTACTGTTTACACTGGACCTAATGTTGACCAACACATACAAACTGTTTGTTGAATTGAAAATAAAAGAAAAATTAGGGAGGAGTAGATTGGCTTCTTCCTAGTGAATAGGATATTCCTAGTGATTTATATAGGTTGTGCTTATATAAAAATATATTTTAGATAAGACACTGGGTGTTTTCAATTGTATGTCCACAGCTGGAGCATTGTCAAAATAACATCAAATTAGGCAACAGATACATAATGTCTCTGTGGGAAAATAGTTATGAATGTTTAGAAAAGTGTCAAGATGAAAAGATTTGATATGGACTGATACATGTCCAATAGGCCTATAATCTTATCTTTATCATCTTTATCACCTCCACAATCATCTTCTTCCTTTTCCTCATCCTCATCCTCATCCTCATCATCATTATTGCCAAGAAACTCAATGGGAAAAAACCTCCAAAGGAAAACCAACATGGAAAATTATTTTAGTAATAAGTTAGACAGGATTTCTCTAGTTCTCAGTGTTCAATCTGAATTATGCTGTATAATTTTTGAACTACTTTTACAGTTATTTGCCTGTAAAAAATTTACCCCCAAATGTGGTGGGTTTCAAGTTTATTTGGCAGGGAAATCTTTTATTTTTACTTCCTAAAATGAAATCTTCCATGGAAATCCAATACTTCTAACAGATAATGTGAAATGCTCTCAGTTTGCATCGGTATAGGGTTCTCTGCCCCTCAGTTTTTCTCAGCTGTAGAATTTGCAAGCTAAATTCAAGCTTTTATTTAAACTTCATTTCTAAACTAATTCTTTTTGGGCTCCCCTACTTCCTAGAACCTCAGAGTACCATAGTCTTCACAGAACTCTATCTGAAACTTGTGCAGCTTCAAATTTAACCAAGGTTTTATATGACTCTGATATCCTGCATTCCATGGCCAATTTTAATTGTTAAATTCCAGGAACAAATCCAAAAGAATATTGGTAAGAGACAAATCTCTTTGTCTCTTTGCTTCTGGAGAATGTGTCCTGTTTTTGTTTTTGTGTTTTTTTTTTTTTTTTCATTTTGTGCAAATGCTATTTGAAAATACTTTAAATTTTATAGTTGCTTTTTCCAAAGGCAGTTTGTTCCAAACATATTATCCTATGAATTAAAAAACCTAATATGTATGTAAGAGAAAATTTTACCTCTATGTCTGTGATTAATTCATACTAAAGTCATCAAAATGCAGTCAAATGAGAATCATTTGATGTCCAAGTGCCCTTTTATCAGGTGTTTCAATCTTTTCCTTTTTAATGAAGATTTTTTGTTTTTTTTTAAATCTAGCTACAAATAGAACTAACTACTAAAAAAGCTTTGGGTTTGCATTGAAATGTGAAACCTATGGAATCAGGGAGATTTCAAGTTATGTTCTTTTCTATCAATAATTCAGATTATTCTCTGAAATATAATTCAATGCTTTTAAGATTATAAAATTGGTTCATTTATCTTGAGGGTAAGAGAATTAATGAGGTGATACCTAGCCAGCAATTTCAATTCAGAGGCAGACTCTAACAGTGTGATTCATATTTGTCATTATTGCTGGTTGTTGTATTTACTTTTATAGGTAAGATGAATCCGATTTTAATTTATTATAGTTGCATTCACTGTATTGCCATACTGAATCATTGGGACAGATATTGCCATATGATTCGCATATCCCTGAAATTCTGCCTTTTTATTGACCAAAGCATGGTAAATCTTTAGATTTTTTTTTTAATGTGCATGTGGGATTACTTCATAATTAATTTTTATTAGTTACAATTATTGAGAGCTATGTGCCCTCAACTGTATTAAGTGCTTAAAAAACATATTTTCTTTTACTTTTAAAACAACCCTGTAAGCTAGATATTATACCCAGTCGACCATTAGTTAGTAACAGCACTTGAATTTAAATCTGGGACCGTTTTGATTTCCTCTCTATCATTTGTCACGAGCTACACTAGACAGAGTCTAAAAGAAAGTAAAAGTATATCCTTTTCCATTCTTGCAAGCTAGATATTAGCTTTTCCTTAAACTTCATTAATTTCTACATTAATTCTATAGTCTTACTGACCTGCTTTCCCTACTTAATATAATAATTTGATGATAATATTTGAATATTCCAAAGTTTTAAATAAATATAAAATGCTTTGTTATCTACTTTCTTAGTTGAATATTCCAAGAAGTCTATTTAGAAAGCCAGAAAGGGTATTTTTAGTTCTACTATTTTTTCCAGAACAGAAATTGAGGTTAACAGAAGGCAAATTGCCTCCCTAAATCATAATATTAACAAATAGTAAAGCTAATACAGAATTGAGACTTCAGATCAATGGATACTGCTCTTGCCACCATATTCCACAGCCTAGATGAATCAATTTTTACATTATATTTAATAGTATATTCGATTTCTCTGATAAATATAACATAGTATACTATATACCACATCTATCTTTCCATGTATACATATAGATGTTATATATGTATATGTATATATATATAGTGCACTACACTACATTAATTCACTGCTATTCTATATTAAATATGTAATTATAATATGTAATGATAATATTGACTACAAAAATAAATATGCTAGGTATTTGTTTTCTATCTCCTTCTTTGCTACATGACTTATACAGTTCTTATACATGTCTATTAAATCTCTTTAGGTACTATTAAACATATAAGTAAACTAAAAACCAGAGAAGTTATTTGCCCAAGATCACTAGGAGAATAAGACATATTTTAACATAAATATTTATTTCTTAGTTCTAAAAACATTTAACATTTCATGAAAGCATATTTTATGTACTTTCCGTCTTTCCATAGCAATGGTGCTAAAATTTTCCAGTTTGGACTGAAGCTTTGCTAGTGATAGTAAAGATGAGTTAATTTATTTAAAAGATTTTTCTTACTTCTTAAATTTGCAGAGGTCATCTCTCTGTCTAACAACAATGGAAAAGTCAATATTCAGTTTTTTCTCCTGTTTCCCAAGAGACCTGTGCTTCCACTGTCCTTTATTTGCTAATGTTTTACTATGCTCCGCAACAATTAGACTCAAAGAAGATAAAGCCAAGGCCTTCTGTGCAGTATTAAATGCCTTGAAAATCTCACAAATGATATCCTGAAAGTGATGCCTGTGTTTGCTCTGCTCTGGACCCATTCCAACCCACCACTCCTCCTCGCCACCACACATATACACACATACACACATACACTGCACTTCACACCTCTCTTAATTGAGGAAAGAACGATCATTATCATATTGATTCTGGCCAGGGTTGCAATAGAGAGTGAATTGGCCATTAGATAACCTTGATTTTCAGCCTTTGTAAACTAATTATATCTATTAATCATGCAAGCTCCAGAATCTGTCCCTTCCAGTAAAAATGTTACCAAAGAGCAACTTAGACTTTTTTAAAAATTCCATTTGCTACCTCCCATTTATTTCTATCCATACAAATCTTCATTTGCCTAGACTACCCATGATAAATATTTCAAAAACAATTATTTACAAAGGAATCAACATGAAAACAATTATATTTAGTTTAATTAGACACTTAAAGATTTTAATAGCAAAATTAAAAAATATATATAATGTTACAAGAAAAATAAGAGAAGTTATCCAAACTAAAAATGAAGATTTGTGGCAAAATAGAGAGAAATAGATATAAAGCATCTTTGCAATGCTTTGCCTTTAATCCAAGGCATTAAAATCTACATAAAAATGATCTGATCACTGTTTCATCACAGTGTTTCTTGTTTATTACTTAAGTAGTATTGCCGATAATATTTGTTCATAGTGTCTATTATTTATTAAGCACTTACCAAAGGATAGATATGTTTAATCCTTGTTCTGTGATAAGTGGGAAGCCTGTGATTTAGAGCCACATTAAAAGCCTTTAGAACCTTCGACCTTAACCTTTATAACAAAATCAACCATGAAGATTTCTAAACTGGTTATCAAGAACCATGAAGAACAGAATTATTTTCCTTTTTCATGAACCTCTCCATGACCTATTAACTAAAATTTCAAATGATAAATATTCCATCTCCAACTCTATCATGTAAAAAAAGTCTAAGTGCTCTTTAACATTAAATTGTCCAGAACTAAATGGTCCAGTACAGTACCAAGTGGACAAATGACTGTTTACATAAGCTCCAGTGAATGTACCTAAGGAATTAAAATTTTATTTTATTTTAATTAATTTTAACTTCAAACATTGAAATATTGTGATTTTTTTTTACTGTTAAGCACATCTTTATTGTTTTGGTAGATCTGTATTTTACTTTAACCATTGCATCATGAAAGGCATCATTGTGGTATTAGTGTGTGAGTTAGGTCCTTTTATTTAGTATTGCACATAAATATATCACTGATCTTGTAATTGTGAATGGGTTGATTTAATCAAATAAATTTTCCTATACACTGAGATAATATCATTAATTATTTATTTGAATAATTTATGCAGAAGATGAGTTACAACAATATCTATGTAAATTGTGATTGGTAGTTAAATTAAAATACTATTTTTAATTATAATTATTTTTCTAGTTTAACCAATAAGTATAGGCAAATTTTTTTTAATTTTTAACAAAAACCTACTACTGATGCAGAAGCAGAATTATGTAACAATGCAGAAGCTAACATTATGACTAGAAAGGCAGATAAAAGTGGTACAAACAAGGTATGTCACAAATTTCAACATGGTGCATGCTGCAAATTTTCTGTCAAACAGCAAAACCAATAAGCAAAAAGTTCTTGTTTATTGATCAAAAAATGGAAAAAACCTAAAGACAATAAGATAGAAAATGTTAAGAAGCATTTTCAGCAAGTACATAGTGATTTTGATAATAAGTTTCCTCTCAATAGTCAAGAAAAAGAACTTAATTTCCTGAAATTAAAATTAAATAATCAGTAATATTACTTCAATGGCTTTTAGCCACTTAAGCTTATAACTGAGTTTATAACTTGGGTCCCCTGAAAGTTATTTGGATTCTTGTACAAAGAAAAAAAAAAAAAGAAAAAAATCTTCATTTGATGGAGGGATGGTAAATGAAATTATTATTTCAGTTATGAAAATTTTGTTAGAATATTATGAAGAAATTCAAACTAAAATAAATTTTTTTGCAAAATGTGAAAAATCTTTAGTTAAGTCACCAATTTCCTATAGATTATAGACCTTATTAACAATATCAAGCATCAATTAATTCAAAATTTCAAAAATTGCAAGTACTCCTTTTGAGATTTGCATTAGTTGTGTAATGTAAAAGACACTGCCCAACTAATACTTTGGGTACATGTTGACGAAAAAAGAGTTCCAAATCTATGAAGAAAGTTTCTAAGTTTTCAACCTAGAAAAACTGCATTTGTGGTGTAAATATTCTTAAATCTTTTATACATATCAAAAAATAATTTCAAGTGGATATAGAAAAAAAAATTCTATCACAATGAACTGTCTTATTGCTTTGTTTCATTACATGATGCACATTAAAAATATTTTTTCTCAGTTTTCTGAAAGAGATTGTTTTCTTAAGTATCACAGATATTGTTGTTAAACTGTTAACTACATAGAAGAAAATGTTATGAGTGATATGGAACTATTAAAAAAATTAAGGATCTTGTGCTCTTTAATAATGTTTTGTCAATGAGTCATAGAAGACTTTTACAAAAATAGCAGCAAGAATATTTTCTTGATTTCCTGAGAAGTTAAAAGTTTCTGAAAAATTCATAATGCACTTATTATTTGCATGCCATTATTATAATATCATGTTCAATCAAGAGTGATGATAAATTTATAAAATATTTTGCTCCAAGAACTCTTGGTCCTAGTTGTATGATTTAACCATAATCAGGTAAATTATGCAAACATTTTGCTGATTCCCAGACCATGGTTTGATTCACATTTTGTCTTAATAATCTCTATATTCTATAGAACTAGTTACAAATACCAATCCAACTCTCATAAATGAGAATTATGTCATGACTGAAAAGTAGAAAAAGATTCTATTTCACTGTGTCAGTGCCTTTCACAAAATGTCAGAGACAATACAATATTCTTCTTAAAGGAAGTCACATCATATGAAAGAACCATAACAGCTTTTTCCAAGGTGAATGTATTTCAGTCATAAAGTGATTCTTTGTGCTCCTATATGGTATCAAAGAAAAATAAGAAGGAGAAAATAAAGAAAAGAAAAAGCCTAAGATCTATCAACTAATACGGATTTGTGGAATTAATTAGGGTTCTAGCCAAATATTTGAAGAAACAATTCTCCTAATAATGTCTTAGACCTTCTCTGCTTTATGAACTGGATTTAATAGAGGATTGTAGCTGATTTTTGCAGAAGTCAAAATATTCTGAAATCCAATGTTAAGTCAGTAATGGCCAAACAAGTTATACAGACTAAAGATTACCTCCAATTTCCATGTTAGATGATTTTTTTGTTTGGAGTGTAGTAAACTGTGACTTAGAGGGTTTATGGTTTATCTCCTCATTTGCCTATAAATAAAATTCATCCTAATAAAAGCAGCAGTAAATAATGATTATTATGACAGTATATCATTTGTACTGATCATTTACTACTTTCCATGTACTCTTTACGTGTTTTACGCTTAAAAAAATTCATCCTTCAAGGCCTGGTATGAGTCTCACTTCCTTCATGAAATCGCCCCACTATCACTCAGTAGCCTTCTATTGTTTTGCCTTTTTAAACAAATATCAGTGTTTTATTATAGTTCTACTTCTAGATTTTAAGTTCCTCTAAAGCATGTTTATATCTTATATTTTGGGGACAAGAGTGGGATCGTATCTACCACTTAATACCAGTTTGCTTGTTGGAGCTTCCATTTTCTTTTTGGATAATGTAGGGGCAATAATGTCTTAATTTTTTGTGGGAATTAAATGTGAACATAGGCAAAACACCTGGAACAGCACATATGGTAGATGCTAAATAAATGTTTATTGACTTACATAAACCTTCATGTGAAAATTCCTAAGTATATTCTTGTATGAATGTGATGCACTTCTATAGTTTTTCCTGAAAGCATTCACATGTATACTACTCCTTAATATATACATCAAGAATCTACAAAAATGTGGTTTTCATGAGCCTTCAATTCATACTTGACTGACTGCCTTCTTGCTATCCTTGTTTCATCTTTCTTTGTTTCAGAGAGTTGTTTTTGTTGTTGTTGTTTTGTTTTCTACCATTTTCCAAAATAAAGTGGGATGGTATTCACTCACTGGAATATCTAAAAAAATTTCTGCAGAAATCCTGGCCTCAAATCTAAGGAATTGCCACTCTAATTAAACTTTAGTCTTTATGGTAGAGAGGCAATAAACTATTTTTGTGGGTTATTGAATGGTAAAAGAGAGCCAAGACATTTGATTAAGATAGAAGTAAATTTACATTGAGTAAATTCCAATGCCGCACACACTTCTTTGATTGTACTAGAAGAAACTAAAAAGTAAAAGAGCCACCATTTTCGAAGAGAAAAACGAAGAAGGAAGAAATTACTTTCCTAGCTTGTAGAAGATGAAAACTACTATTGGGATGCACAGATATTATTGTCAACGGGACATAGATAATAAATAAGGAAACAAATAGAGACAGGTGATAATATCGAATTTCAGTATATATAGAAAACACATAATACATGGTAAAGTACTAAAGAGTACTTTGGGAAATGAGATGATACTTTAAATACCATTAGGAGGCAAGAGGGTAAATCAACAACATCACCCGTATTGGGAAGACATGGTGATATCTCCATATAGTACGTTTGTGCTGTCAAAATGTATGTCAGCACATTTTTTCTTAGTCTACCATTAACATTAGGGTAAACGCAGAAGAAATGCAACTGGGATTCTGTATAACTTTAACGTGTATATTACAGATATCTGCCTTGTAAGGCAAGTACTGTAATAAATGTTTTTTGTTGCATATAATTTTTTTTTGTACATTTGTGTTGGGGTCAGAATATTGGCAGAAAGGCTAGGAAGAAAAGAATGACATGAATACCTAAGTATTAAGCATGGTTTGACAGATGATTCCACTTCAAGCTAGGAATTCAGAGGGATAAAACAGGTAAGGATTCTGTTCTTATCTAAGGGAAATAAGTAAGAAAACAAATAGACACATGCAATAATTTCAAATTTCAGTATGTGTATAAAACACAGAAAACATAGTAAAGTACTAGAGAGTACTCTGGGAAGTGAGATGATATTTTAAATAGAATAGAGTAGATACTTGGGGAGAGGCAAGCATGAAATGGAGAATGAGCCTTGAAAGTAGCTTGGAGGAGAACATTCCAGCAAAGGAAGAACAAAAGAAGTCCTAAATTAGAAATGAATGTGACTTGTTTGAAGACCAGCAAGGAGGCCAGGATATTTGAAGCAAGTAAATGTAGAAAACATTGGTAAAAAAGGTCTAAGAGGTAGGCAGGGCCAATCCAGAGAGAGTTTGAAGTAATTCTAAGAGTGATGAGAAAATGTTTATCCAGAGTCATATTTTTAAAATAGAAATGCTATTACAAAAGAGATTTATACTGTTTTTAAACCATTAGAATGTGTATCATGCCAGAAACATTCCGTGTACCATCTCCTTTGATTAATACTCAAACCACCCTGTTATGTAATTATCTCTATTTTCTAGTTGAAAAAACAAAGATTCCAAGAGGTTAGTCAGCTTTCAAAAGTCAGTAGTGAAGCCGCCACTGCAACCCGAGTTTGTGTGCCTCCATTCTCTGTTTTTTTCTCTTTTGTCTATAGCATACTGCCCTCCAAAGTTACCTTGTGTTTCCTGCATCTACCAGAATGTTTAAACATATCAAATCAAATTGAAATAGAAAAGTATTTTTGCAAGGCAGGTAATATTAGGATAATTTCATGATACCAAGTTTTCCATATTATTAATTTAATTCTTATTACAATTCTATAAGATAGGGGCATAATTATTTCTGTGTCATGGATAAGAGAAAGCAAAAAATCACAGATTGTATCTAATCTAACCAATGTCACGTATCTGTGAGGGTAGACTTGGAAAAGGACTGTCAATCTGTCTGACTTGCAGACTAATGCTACCTTCACAAGGAGTAAGTACAGAAATGGTGATATTCTACCTATTAATTATGCCTCTGATTGTATTTGAGCTGTCTGAGACAAATTGGTGCAGCACAGAAAAAATGAGTACCTTGTTAAGTTAGGAAGTTGTTAGGTCTGTGTTAAACTCTAAACTTCACTAACACAAAAGCATCCTGTGGCCTCTGAGTTACCTAGACTCAGAATTCCCTCAGAAGCACTAAGACGCTTTGTCATTTCTTAGCAATGAAGTTATAATCAGAAGGCAGACAATGAAAACAGGCAGGATATGTAGAAGCTCTTTTGAGAATCTTGGCATCGTAAATATTTGCTCAAAGTACTAGTTTGACCCTCTAGAAATCAGAGATTGAACAAAACTCTTGCAAGATTGATAACCAGAAGAGAATGATCTTATTTTGTCCTGAGTAAATCAGAGAAAATGAATTATTTTTATGAGGTACTCTCTGGTTGTGTGTGAAAAGTTTCATTACATCTGAATAAGCTTAAATTTTGAGTGATTTCTAATATTCCATATATTTTAGTAAGGAGTTCTCATTTTACATGTACGTGTGGGTGGGATTTTATTGCCACTATCAGCAGCATCAAAGATTACTTTCCTGCTTTAGATTTTGTTCTTGTTTATCATATACTTCATTCTGTCTGATATTTATCACTCGCATTTCCGAGTTAAGAACAAAGAAACACTATTATCTAGCATCTTAACACTAAAAGCCCTATTTTTCTCTTTTATTTCAAATTCTGCTGAAGCATTCTTCAGTTCTCATGTTTTCCTTCCAAAAATGTTACAGCTATAGTGAAACATGGCATTTCACTGCAGAAATCATTAAAGCAGTTTCTATAGCAAATCAAAAAATCGCAAAGACATAAATCCTATTATTTTGGAACCAGAAAAGAGGTGAAGGTCACTGGGAAGACTGAATATTCTGCTTAGCCATTTGGAATTAGACTCAAAGGATTAAGGCTAGAAATCTAAGAGAAGTGTTTTAGGACACAATTGAGAATGTTAATATTGATGCTCCTCAACCCCCCAAGAATAAGTGCTAAAATGCAAAAAAAACCTAAATTTTGATCTGAGGAAAACTGCATCTCTACGTGTATTGTTAGATTTGTTAATTGTTCAACATTAGGTGTCTAGTTAAAAAGAAATGAAGATTGTGTAAAAGGAGAACAATTATGAAAAATAATATAATTTGGAAATATGGCTGCAAGAGTCAGGAAAGACTGTTCCATGTTTAAAAGAAGTAGGAAGAGAAAAACAGGAAATGTGCAAAAAATGAAAATGTTAAAAGCCATAGGACCCTGTGATCCAACAATTTCATTTCTAAATATATACATATTCAAGAGAAATTAATGCATATGTTCAACAAAACATACATTCAAGAATGTTTATTAACTATATCCTCAGACTAGGGATACCCCAAATGTCCATCAACAGAAGAATGGAAATAACAAACCCTGGTATATTTGTACAATGGGATACTCCGCAGCATTAAAAAGGAGCAACCTACTGACACATCTTGTATACATACATACATACATATGACACATACATAGCATCTTGTATACATTTCATAGATATTTTTGTGGCATGAAAAAAGCCAGATACAAAGACTTTGAATTATATAATTCTACTTATATGAAGTTATAAAGAGACTAAATTGATTAATGGCAGAAGAAGCCAAAATAGTCAGGTGTCTTCTGGAGTGTAGCTGGGTATTGGGAGAGCACCAGGAAATACTTGTGGGTGATTGAGATGTTTATCTTAATCTGGATGGTGATTACATGGATGTAGATAAATGAAAAAAAAAAACCCCACAAACTATAGATTTCAGTGCATTTTTAATTTTTGCATGGTTTACATTTCCATTTTCAAAAAGCGGGAGAAATCTCAGGGGCTTTTTAAAACAGAGAATGCCATAGAGGTCTATCAATTCCCGAATCAGTGTGTCTACAAGCAAATAAAAGGAAAGTGTGTGAGAGGGAAGGGCACGGCTTTTAGCCTCCTCTGCGCCCCCTTCCGGTGATCTTTGGGATCATTGGTCATTAGAGGATGATAAAGGTTCTGATTATCCTACAGCCAACACATTTCAGTGGGCTACGTGATACCATTTCCTGCTCTAACCTTGGCTAAGACACGGGTTGGGTTCTTTCTCACAGACAATAGATCTAGAAGTATATCATTACATAGTGTCCAATGGACATGCCTACATCATGGTTTGATATGCAATCAAACAGTTTTTCGTCTCTCCGTTCATTCACTATTGTTTAGCACTCTGCCAGTTAGGAGATAAAGGTACATTTAGTCAGATGGCATTGGAGGGGAGGATTAAGCATGTAGGGCCTTAAATAAGCTGAAAGCTATCAGGTGCTGCTGAAGAGTGTTAAGCAAGGGAGTGAATTGATTGATCTGCAGCTTAGAAAGACTATACCGGCAATGATGTGGAGACTACTTTAGATGTGGCAAGACAGAGAATTAAGAGAAAATCACAGAAATCCAATCAGTGACGAGGGCCTGGATTATAGTATTGGCAGAGGGAAGTTAGATGAGGAAATATTTATGAATGCCACAAAGGGGAAAATGATATATCAGGATCTAGTAGCTTATGATTTGAGATGTGTGAAATACAATAATGAATTAAACACTCTTCTGGCTTCTGGTTAATCAACAGCTGTCCTAAATGTTTTACATAGATTAAATCTTTTAATTTTCAAGCAACCTTATGAGGAAAGTACTATCACCATCTGCACCTTATGAATGAGGGCACTGAGGCACAAAAAGCTGAAGTAATCTACCCAAAGTTTCGCAGCTGGAAGTGGCGGAAGAAGATTTTTACCTAGACTAGCCAACACTGTTGTATCCTCATAATCACTTAAAGGGAAAAATAGTTGTCTGGGTAGAAGGAGGAATTGAATTAGATTAGGGAAGGGACAGGAGGCAGAAGTAATGGCCTGTGAAAGATAGGACATCTTTAAGAACTAAAGGGCAATTTTTGTGTGTGTATGTGTGCCTGAAAAACATGACAGAGAGGTGAGGAATGGTGAAAAATAGACTGAGCAGCAGAGATGTGGACTGAGCGATGGGAAGCCTTGCCTGCCATTCTAAAACTGGTGGCCTTTTCCATGAAGACTGAAATAGCTGACCAATGGCAATTATGAAAGCTCATCCTAAAGATGTTAGTTTCTTAAAAACTTTAGTTTCTAGACTTCTACATATGATACAGGGTGAGTTATGTAGTGTCTTTGAATTTCATTAACTCTGTTTTCAAGTGGGGAGAGTTAACAACGATTAAATATAATATTCTTTGTAAATTCCAAAGAATGCCATATTTAGAATACAGTTTATTCAGAATAAAGTCTAAACTTTACATATTTATACTCAGCCTTATTCTGGAAAGGATCTGTAGTTTGAGGTTGTTTATAAAATGCATGTAGTACAAGAAAAGAATAAGTGAAAAAAAGGCAAGGATTTGCTATCATTGATTATGTTGTTGAGAAAAAACACAGGCATTCCTTGATACTGGGTACAAATTGTAGTTTTCCCTTGTTGCATATTTTGCCTGTTCTTTAATTCCTACTGCAGAAGGGCTTTACTTGGCATTCCTCTCTGGATATGATGTAGGAATGATTCATAGAAGTAAGTTTTTTCTTTACACGAGAAGCAGGAATTCATGACCAGTTAGAGATATAATAAAAGCAGATGCAGAAAGTATAAAGACAGGAGGCTTGCAGAACAAAGGCTGGAAAGTGAGCACAGTGTACAAAAAAAATGTGCTTTTGACATTGAATTTCCTCCAGGAGGCTGAAAATAACTGAACCGTTGAAATCTTGCAAACTCGATTTGATCCCACAGGGAAAGTATGTGGGGCTTGTTCTCTCTCTACCTCCTTAACCAGAATGTATTGAAGTTATGATTTTAAGCAGCCTTATGGTGATGCTTCTGTAGAACAGCCCCAGTGGAGCAGGCATGAATGGAAGGTTAAGAGGAAGACAGAAAATGGCAATGCGTCACTTTCATAATATTGTTGAGTAACTTGCAATGCTTTATAAGCATATCTACCATGTGAGCATTATGATAATATAAATTTGGAACAGAGTGGATCATGAAGTTACATTAGCAACTCATTTGCACTATAAAAAGTTTTGAAGTTATTTATGTATTTATAAATTTGCTTACTTGTTTTTGTTTTAATAAATTGAAACTTTCCATAACTTCTTTAAGTTTTAAATAGACCCTGCTTATACACAGTAGGTGAGCAAATGTACTGGGCCCCTGTACAGCCAATCTTTCTGATTTCTGATCAATACTGACTGCTACAGCTGAATTGATTATGCGGCAATTCTTTAGACAACCAAAATTAACAGGTGACAAGGTATATATATTTTTCAAATATATGCATAACTGTCACTTAATGTGCTCAATTGATCAATAGACCAAGCCTACATCTTTGATTAGTAGATGACTTAAAAACAATCATGATTTTCTCTTTCCATCCCTCCCTTTCTGCCTCCTTCCCACTCTTTCTTCCTTGCACTCCCTCTTTCCTCTTCCTCCCTCCCTCTTCTTTCCTTCCTCCAAAAGGGCTTTACTTTGCATTCCTCTCTGGATATGATGTAGGAGTGATTCATAGAGGTAAGTTTTTTCTTTACACAAGAAGCAGGAATTCATGACCAGTTAGAGGTATAATAAAAACAGATGCAGAGAGTATAAAGACAGGAGGCTTGCAGAACAAAGGATGGGAAGTGAGCACACTATACAAAAAAATGTGCTTTTGACATTGAATTTCTTCCAGGAGGCTGAAAATAATACAACTAATGAGACCAACCTTCCTTCCTTCTTTCTTTCCTTCCTTGCTTTCTTCCTTGATTATGGAAGGGAATATGTAGTGTGTGTTGTTTCTTTGGCAATATTTAAATCATTGCAGATTAGTTTCGCCTTCTTTAATTTCATCATGATATTTTCCCCATTTTACAGTATTTCCCACATGTAGATCAATAATGTCATATCTTTAAGCAGTATCCTGGTAGCAAAGTCTTTTGAGAAAATAACAGAAAAATTTTATAATAACATATAGATTGTATATTTCAATGAGTATAAGGAAGAACTCTCCTCCATAAAATGAGACAAAAAAAATCAAGCTCACATAACTCTCTCTTCATGGTCATTTTGCTCTAGGATTCAGCTGCCATATTGTCAGCAGAGAGCTATAGAGGAAGAATACTGTCTGAGTATTGAACACTGAATGAATTCTACATCTTATCTCTCCAGCTGGAGTCCTAGATATTGGCAGGAGGGGACATGGGATAAATTTTGTTTGCTGCAGCTAATCTTATAGTTCATTAGCGCCTTAGTGACTAGTAATCTCACTTCATTAAATGTGTTTATTTGGTAGTGTCAGCTTTCCTTTTGAAACGTCCTTAAATAATAACTACGGTCCCTTTAAGGCTGATACTTCACACAAGTGAAGAATGAAGTTGTACTGCAACAGGCAATGGGACCATTAGTGCTTTAATCTAAAATGAGCAGCCCAGGGTCATTGGGATATTTCAGATTGAGAGATTAAAGCTCTTATCTCATGCTGTGAAATGTAATGCAAAACTTGCAGGCTAGTTTTCAGGAGCTCATTTCAGAAGAATTTTTATGACTCACCAAATCTAGGAAAAGGTCTTTTCTTATTTTTATTTTTTATAAATGGAGTAATAAGCTAATGATGTCAATGATGATAGTTAGATGAGAATAAACACATTAAAACAAAATAAAAACAATAATTGGGGATCTCTTCTTTCAGGCATTATGCAAAAAATTATGTAAAAAAATAGACATCGCTCACACATAAAAGCACTTGCGTCTCCACAGCTCATAATATGTGAAATGATCTAATCCTAATACTAAAGTGTAAGTGTAGGGCTCATTGTGCTATCATTCTATGCCCAATAAATTATTCTGTGTATGGTAGTTTCATGATAATTATTGATTCTTAAGCTAGACAGTCAAATAAAAGGCCAAAAAAGGTCAAATAAAAGGTCAAAAATCAACTCAAACATGCTGTGCTTACCTTAGAAACTCAAAATGAAGTTCAAGTTCTTTGGATTTGTGTCAGCCTCTGGAAGTTAACATTGCATTTTTATTCTTTTGGTCAGTAATATTCTTAGTAGATCCCTACTTTTGATTTCAGTGACCTCGAGAGAAATCAATTTAACTGATACTTTTCAAATAAATGCACTCCAGGAAACAATTTTCTCTGTTTCCTGCTGCAGTAGTTTATGCAGGGAAAATACGTGAAGATATTTTAATAGAAATAAGAAATAACTAAACTATTTACAGTTTATAATACATTCTTTTGGGAGAGCATATTCACCGGTAGTCTGATTTTACCTTTTTACCTACATTTACTCAAACATCTTTTTAGTGATACCACTGATATTTCTGGCTATTTATACGTAATAACTATTTCATGAAAACTCTTTTAATTCAATGTCAAAGCCAAATATTTGAGGAAAGAGAAGTCTCATGTTTAATGTATACTACACAGAATATCTTCAGTAAGTAGTCCATTATTATAGCAATCTTTTCTTTCCTCTTCTATTCTTTCATTTTTAGTATTGTCTATAGGGTAAGGTTGGATACTGACAGAATATATTCTTAGTACTATAACAAAAAATTCAAGATTGTCAAGAAACTAAGCCCATAATGAACAACAAATTGTGTTAGTGACATACACTATAGTTTTGGAGAGTTAGGGCAACTTATATTTTGATGGACTTTCCTTTTTCTTGGAAGTGTGTTGGTCATTCATTCACTTAGCAGATACTCAATAAGAATCTACTATGTGCGAGACATTTTTTCATGATCTAAGAATCAGAGAAAGTTTTAAAGACAAATAAAATCTCTAGTATTGTAACCGGCCCCATGAATGGATTTCATGACCTCTATGCGTATTTTACAATCCTCTCCCTTAACTAACTACTTGACCTTTTGAATTGTTTCTCAGAAGTGATGGATTTTCTGTAAGACAAAGGAATTGAGATTCTGAAGGCCACAGGGCAGACTTCCTGATGCCAAGTCCCCCTTGGCCTGCCCCAAGGCACGTGGTCCCTCTTTAAAAAGCCCACGATGAGAGACAAGATTTGAGGCAGCTTCTCCCTTTCTCCTAACAAGACATTTGTCATATTAAAAAATTCCTTTCTTCCTTGGCAATCCTCATTGTCTCAATAATAGGATCTTTGTGCAACAAGAGACTAGACCTAGACTGAAACCCCCTTGCAGTTTTGACAACAGTATCAAGGTAAAAAAAGAAAGTATCAGAAGAAAACTTCCATGGAAGATATGTAGTACCTAGGGACAGACTAATGCTCCTGATAAGCGCAACAACCAAAACAAACACAAATAAACAAAAAACTCAAAAAACTGCATAAAATACAAAAAACATGTCTCTCAGGATAGCAGAAAGGTAGAGATAGAATGAGAACTGGATGGGCTAAGATTGCAGAAAGGGAAGAACCTCAAGACAGTGATCATATGCAGCCACTTTTGCCTTAGAGCATTTTCTCATACTGGATATGGGCAGAAAGCTGAGAATTTATCTACTGAGGGCTCCTGCTGATGTTCAGCATAAAATAGCCAACTCTGGACAAAGAATTTGAAGGGCAGGCCCAGGAACATAGCTGGTTGCCCTATTGGTACATACGCCATATTCTGGGGCAGCATAGGTCGGAAGGGTAAAATCCTAAGAAAAATGACTCTCAAAAGAAGAATGGGGCTGTCAGCAGTCTCTTGAGACAAAGATTAGAGTTCCATGCTCATCAAGGGTTAAAGACCCTAAAAAAACTCCAGGCATTGCTGAAAACCTAAAGAGACAGTTAATATTTTAATAACAAGGGGAAGACTGAAATTTACCAAAACAACAGAACCACTACTCAGCACAGTCTCTTGCTGGATTAATGCTAGCAGTCCCTAATCCATAAATTTAGCAAATTAGAAGATAAATTCCTCTCTGGAAGAAGATAGCCTCAGCATACAATATTTTAAACACAATTTCAGGATTTAATAAAAAATTGAGGGTGGGGAGTGTGTCAATGATAAAAAATTGGTGGGTACAATGTGCATTATTCTGGTGATGGATACACTAAATGTCCCGACTTCACCACTATGCAATATGTACATGTAACAAAATTGCTTCGAATGTCATACACAAGCAGCATGCCTAAAATCTGAGAGAGATAAAAGACCACAGGAGCAAATACGCAAATGTTCTAGAAATTGGATTTAATTATAAAGGATTAATGTAGCTATGATTATAATTTTAAGAATACAGAAAAAACAAAGATGAAATACAGGGACTTTAACCAGATGCTTATCTTCAAAATAACCAAATAGCAATTTTAGAATACAAGTATGTTTTAATATTTTAAAATCAACCAGTGTAATTCAGCATATCAATAGACTTTAAAAAATCATCCCAAAAGATGTAGAAAAAGCATATCACAGTATTTAATATCTATTCATGATAAAAAATGTTCACCAAACTAAGGGTAAGCCTAATTGAGGAAATCTACAAACACCTACAGCTCACAATGGTAAAAAGACAATGGTATGTTCTCTCAATCTTCCTATAAAACAATATGCTGGAAATCTTATGCAGTGCAATAAGCCATAAAAAACAAATAAAATGCAGACATACTGGGAAAAAAGCCAAAATGTTCTCCATTCTCATGATGCCATGCCTTTGTAAAAATTGTAAGAAATCTACACAAAAGGGTGTTAGAGCTAATAAGTGATTGTTTTCATGGTCATGGGATACAGTTAATTATTCGACAATTAATTGTATATCTCTATATTAGCATTACCTAAAGTTCGGCACTTGTCCCCAAGACCATATCAGAAGAATGAAGACAAGTGGTTTGAGAAGTAAAGAGGAGTTTATTAATTTGCCAGCAAATGAGGAGGTTGGCAGACTCCTGTCTCAAAGTACCAACACCCTGTTATTGAGCAAAAATACAGAGTTTTTAAAGGTTTTGATTAATCCCATAATCCCGTTTTTGGCTTAAACAACCTTGGGACCTCCACCTGGAAAATTGCCTTGAGCCATCTCCTGTGGAGTAGAGAACAAAGGACACTCTCCTCCTCCTCCCAACCACTAGCCTGAGGCAGAGATGTAGGTTTTAGTTCTTAAAAAGGGTGAGAGGGTTTTGAAGAGACAGAAAACGTTTTTACCCTTTTTCAGGTCATTCTGTCTGTTAGATTAGTGATGAACAATTAGAAACTAATTTTTTTCAAAAGGTAACATTTATAATAGTTCTAAAAAAACATGAAATGCCACATGAAATCTTACAAAATGCTCGTAGTATTTGTAGAATGAAAATTATGAAGCAATGTTGAAAGTAATCAAAAAAGAGCTAAGTAAATGGAAAGATATACTGTGTTCCTGAATTGGAAGAGTTCATATTATTAGGTTGTCAATTCATCTCATACTAACCTATAGCTTTAAAGAAGTCCCAATCAAACCTCAGCCAAAATTTTTATATTAAAAAGCTAGCTGAGTCTAAGTTTTATATGGAAAGGCAATAAACTGTAATAGCCAAAACAATTATGAAAAAAAAGATCAAATTTAGAGAACTCATTGTATCTAATGTTAAGACTTAATATGTGACAATGATTAAAACAGTATTGCAGCACATGCAAAATTAAGTCAAAAAGGATTATGAATTCAACTATATTTAAGACCAAAAATTATAAAAATTTTGATATAAAACCTAGGAGAAAATCCTTACAATGTTAGATTAGTTGTATATCTTTTAGATGCTGCACTAAAATCATGGCACAAGCACACACCGAAAAATGACAAATTGAAATTAATCAAAATTAAGAATTTCTGCTCTTTGAAAGACATCGTTAAGAAAATTAAGACAATCCATGGACTGTGAGAAAATATTTTCAAATCACTTACCTGATAAAAAACTGTATCCAGAATATATAAAGAAATTCCAAAACTCAAAATTAAGAAAACAACCACAACCCATTAAAATAATGGGCATATAATTTAAAAGGACACATCACCAAAAAAGATAAATAAATAACAGATGGCAAACACAATTTTCTCAATATTTTTAGCCACCTGAAAAATGCAAATTAAACCTACAATGTGATACTAATATACACATATTAGAATGGCTGAAATCAATGGCAAAAGCAACGAATACTTTCCATACCAGTTACTGACAAACATGCAAAATAAATAGAATGATCATGTATTTCTGGTATGAATACAAAATGAACAAAACTACTTTGGGAAACCATTTGATGATAACTTCACAACATTAGGCCTATATGACCCAGCAATCCCACTCCTAGGTATTTACCCAAGTGAAATAAAAATGTATATTCACACAAAAAGCATGTATGTAAATGCTTATGCAGACTTTATTCATTATTAACAAAAATGCATGACAATTAATTGTTTAATACTACTCAGAAGCAACTACTAGGCACATGCAACATCATGAGTGATTCTCACATGTATCATGCTAAATGAAAGAAGGCAGGCTTAAAAGACTGCATACCGTATGATACCCTTTACATGACATCGAAAAAGACACAATTATTCAGACAGTAAAATGATCGGTGTTTGCAAGGGATATGGAGAGAGATGGACTCTGAAGAGTGATAGAAAAATGGAAAAATGTGTTGATACTAAAGAACTATCCTATTTCTTCATTGTAGCTGTGTTCACATGAATATCTGTTTTTCCAGAAGTTGCAGAAGTGTGAATAAAGGATGAATTCTATTGTATATATCTTAATTTATAAAACTAAAGCAAATAAATCAGTATATTTTACTATGTTCATAGCAAAAATGACAAAGTCAATAAACACAATAAAAGCATTTGATAAAGTTTAACATTTGCGAATGATTAAAAATACCTCTTAACATACTATAATTAGAAAGGAACTTTCTTAATCTAATAAAGAATATGTACTTAAAACCTTTAGCAAACAGAAGACTTAATGGTGAGCTATAGTGGTCAGTAATGGCAAGAAATAAAAAGTTTCATTATTAGAAACCTAGAAATAAACCTGTAACAATTTTCATTTAACATGATGTGTACATAGATAATCAAAAGAAACTATGAATTTTAATAAGTGATCTAGCAATGTTTCAAATTATATTGTAAATATAGAATTTAATTTTATCTTTATATACCAGTCACAATAAATAGAAATAAAAAATTTAAGAAATATATGTAGTTTACAACATCATCAAAAAACTTCAAGTATCTACCAATAAATCTAATAAAAGATTGTAAAACCTTTACACTAAATAATCCAAATCAACATCAGAAAATTTTACAACCAAAATAATTAGAGAAGCATAGCATGTTCAGGCAGTGGAGTACTCAATATTGCTAAGAAGTCAAATCTCCACTCATGATCTATAGGGTCAATGCATTTTTGATTTTTGTTTTTGTTTTTCATGGGAAAATTAGTGAATTGTGAATTTATATAGAAATCTGCAAAGCCCAGATATCTAAGGCATTCTTGAAGAAGAGGAATAAACCTTGAAGAATTCCATATAAGACACAATATTTATATAAATTGATGTCAATTAAAACAGCAGAAATATAGCATAGTCTATTAAAAATAGACTGTGCAGTCACCATTCCACATGTGTATGATCAACTGAGATGCAGTGGAGATTGAATGGCCTTTTTATTAAATGGTGCTGAGAAAATTGAATTTCCACCCCTACTGCACAGCTTATATAAAAGTCTATTTCAAGTGGATTGTAAATATAAATGTGCAAGGTGAAACAATAAAGCTTTTAAACTAAAACGTAAGAAAATATTTTTATGACCTCAAGTTGTCAAAGAGACTTCTTACAAAGAACATGAAATGCTAACAAAGGAAAAAATAAAAGATCAATAAAACCTTATTAAAACTAAGAACATATCATGAAAAGACAGCATTAAAAAATTAGAAACTAAGTCACAGATTGGGAGAATATATCTGCAGGACACACAACTGACAGTGAACTTGTGTTTAGAATATACGAAGAAATCCTGAGAGTCAATAAGGAAAAGGCAGACTAATAAGTAGATGAATGAACAATTTAATAAGTGATTCATAAAATAAGATATAAAAATAGCTCATGAACATATGAAAAAGAGGTTCTCAACATAATTAATCATCATGAAAATGGAAATTCAAGCCAAGGTGAATATGAGGTACTTCAAATTCAAGCCAAGTTGGAAATAATTGAAATAGTCTTGTTGTTCCACTGTAACCGACGAAAAATCTGCCACTGGACAGCACATAGCTCAAGAATGTGAACCCTGAGAGATGGGGAATACTTGAAGTGAGCACTAAGATCTCCTCAGCTTTCCATTGAAAGGCAACTTCCAGACCACAGCACAGAAATAATCAAGATACAACATAAAGAAACCTAAGTGAGGGTGAGGCATCTGGGATTTGTGGGCAGAATACCAGAAGGAGGAAGTTATGCAAAGAAATAGCTACAGAAATCTTCATAATGTCCCCTCTATTCTGTAGCTGAACACTAAGTTGTGCAAGTTTAGGGTGGAGCTGCATCGGGCTCAGTAGGAAGCTGCGCTATTCCAAGACCTAATGCAGACCTGGGATACCAACTAGCAAAATTGGAGACAACCTTATTGAACAGTAGGACATTCAGTACAGACCAGAGAAATGTCACAGCTTCGTACTAGGCCAAACTTTGCCTTGGAGCAGTGTTTCTACACCTTGTCACTACTGACATACTGGCCCAGGTAATTCCTTATTGTGGGGGTCATTCAGTGTATTGTAGGGTGTTAAGTATCATCTTTCCCCTACCACTAAACACTAGTAACACTCCTTAATTGTGACAACCAGCAATGTTTCTAGACATTGTCAAATGTACCTTGGTAGGGCAAAATCACCCCTAATCAAGAACCACTCTCCCAGAGTAAAGGTTACCCTAGATTTACCCTAAAAAATAAAACTTTCAACCATGGCTGGAAAAGATCAACCTTATCCACAACAAAGTTAAGTGCCTGCCAATAAAACAAATTTACAATGAAAACGAAACAATAAACCACATCAAGCAGCAATGTAATGTTCAAGAGTCTTACATTCTGTTAAAAATTACTAAAAATGTGAGGAAGCAGGAAAGTGTGACTGATAATCAGAGGAAAAAAATGAGTCGCTAGAAATAGAAGAAAAAATGACATAATGAAATTAGCAGATAGAAATTCAAGTAACTCATATATATATATATATATGTTCAAGGATTTAAATGATAAAAAATATAATGAAAAGAGAAATTGAAAGTAGATAAAAACAAAACCTCAAAAGCTGAAAAATAAAACATCTAAAATTTTTTAAAAAATACTAATAGGCTTAACAGTAGATTAGACAGTGAAGGGGAAAAGAATCAGACTATTTGAGGTCATGACAGTAAAATTTACATAATAAAAGAACACAGAAAAAAACACCAGAAAATAATTATTGGAGCCTCAACTGGACTTGGGGTACAATTCCAAGTAGTCTAACTTCCTTGGAACTGGAATCTATAGAAGAGGTGGAGGCAGGAAAAAAAAGCTGAAAACGTAATGGTCGATAATTTTCCAAATCAGAAATCTACAGACTCAAGAAACGCAGAAAACTCCAAGCAGGTTAAAAATAAGGAAAATAACACCAAAGCACATCAAGATCAAATTGCTGAAAACTGGTATTAAAGAGAATATTTCAAATGAATCTAGAGGAAATATGTCACACTACATACAGAAAAACACAGATTAGAATGGGTACGGACTTCTTGTCTGAAACAATAAAAGAAATCAGAAACTGGAATGGCATCTTTAAAGTATTGAAAGAAATGTAAAGTAATCAAGCTATAATTCTGTATCCTATAAAAGCATCTTGCAAAAATGAAGATAAAATTAAATAAAATAAACAAATATTGAATAATTTTGTAGTAAACAGAATTGTATGTGTACACGTGTATGCACACACCGACACAAACACATACAAACAATATGTTAAAGAAGTTTATCAGGCTGAACAGTAATGATACCAGAAATAAACTAGGATATACACAAAGAAATAAAGATACAAAATTTTATTTTAAAATAAAATTTTAAAAATACTAAAAATGAGCATAAATAGAAAGTAATTTTTCTCATTATAAAAATTACATTAAAAGAGAAATAACTGTTTAATGCAAAGTTAATACCTATTTATTGTGGGTTTTAATCTATGTGCAGAATTAAAATATATAAAAAGAGAAGCATAAAGGTTATCAGGGCAAATGGAAACATGTTTTTTTTTCTTATAGTAAAACAGACATTATTTGAAGGTAGATTTTGATAAGTTAAAGACACATATTTTAAACGTTAGAGCAAACACTAAGAATGAAAACAAAGATGTGAGGCAAATAAGCCTACAGAGGAGATAAAATGGGAAACTAAAAGTAATTCAATTTAAAAACAAGAAGGCAAGAAAAGAAAAAAGGATCAATGAATTAGAGGAATAAAAATAACAATATGGTAAATTTCAATATAATCATATCAATAAGTACAATAAGTACTTATTTTTTTCTTTTAAGAGACAGGATTTTTGTTTTCTCTCTCAGGTTATAGTGGCATTATCTTAGAGCTCACTGTAACCTCAAACTCCTGGGCTCAAGTGATTGTCCTGCCTCAGCCTCCCAGGTAGCTAGGTCTGCGGTGCGTGCCACCACATCCAGCTAGTTTTTTAGTTTCTGTTAGAGACTGGTCTTCCCTATGTTGCTCAGGCTCATCTTAAATTCCTGGCCCCAAGCCATCCTCTGATCCTCCCACCTCAGCCTCCCAAAGCACTGAGATTATAAATGTGAGCCACCAGGCCAGGCCTCAATCAGTATTTAAAATATAAATGATCTGAACAGTCCAAATAAAAAGCAGAGATTATCAGATTTGATTAAGAAAGCAAAGCCAACAATTTTGTATTATTATGGACTGAATTATGTCCTCCAAAATACATATGTTGAATCCCTAATCCACAACTGGACTGTATTCTAAAAGGGCCTTTAAACAGATAATTAATGCTCAATGAGGTCGTAAAGGTGGGGGACTAATATTATAGGACTGGTGTCCTTATAAGAAGAGGAAGAGAGAATAGAGAGCCCTCTCTCTGCACAAGCACACAGATATCACAGCTCAAGCTGACTTTACAGCTAGCCTTAAGAAATCAACTCTTACAGCTTTGTAAAACTGTGGTAAAATATACCTAACATCAAATTTGCCATTTTAACTATTTTCAAATGTTCAGTTCAGTGGCATTAAGTGCACTCACATGGTTGTGTAACCATCACCACCATCCATCTTCAGAACTTTCTCATCTCTCCAAACTGAAAATCTGAACCCATGAACTCCGCACTCCACCTCCCCTCCAGCACACAGCAACCACCATTCTACTTTTCATCTCTGTGAATTTGACAAGACCTATAACGTAAAAGTAAAAATGTAAAAATGGATTTTAAAAGATACTTATTTTCCTCAAATTCATGAATATATTCTACATAATTCCAATCCAAATCACACAGCATAATTTTTAAATTGTTAAACAGATTCTGCTTGATAGATCGAAAAGAAAGAGCTAAAACTATAAAATTTCTAGAAGAATATGTAGAAGAAATATCCTTACAATTCAGAGGTAGGTAATGATTTCTTAAATAGACACAAAATGTACATATCATCAAGGAAAAAATTAACTAATTAAAATTCACCAAAATCAAAAACTTTTTCTTCGAAAATACTGTTCAGGTAATGAAAAATCAAGACACAGACTGGAAGAAATTATTTTTAATTAATTTATCTGAGTGAAGACTTGTGTCCAGAATCTATAAAGAATTCTTACAACTCAATGCTTGGAAAATAGCCCAATGGAAAATAGGCAAAACTTTTAAAAAGAAATTTCATAAAATATATAAATGCCAGTAAGTCCATGAAAAGAAGCTCAATATTTTTAGTTATCTAGGACCATTATGATGATATTTAAACATCAAATAAACACCAGTTGAACCCAAATTAGGTATCACTGTAAATCTACTTAATAGATAAATTAAAAATACAAACTATAACAATAGTATGTGAAGCAACTATAACTCTGATACATTGCTGTTGGTAATGTAAAATAGTACAACTACTTTGGAAAAGAGTTTGGCATTGTATTATAAGAATGCATCATAAATATTTATCATACAACCCAAATATTCCACTCCTAGCTATTTACCCTTGAAAAGTGAAAACAGGTAGCACAAATATTTGTAAAATAATGTTCGTAGAAACTTTACTCATAATAGTTCGAAACTGTAAACAATCCAAATGCTCATCAATAATTGAAAAAATAAACACATTGGAGTATATCCTTACAATGGAATACTCAGCAATAAAAATGAATGAACTATGGAAACACACAGCAAGAGGGATGGAAAGCAGAAATTTGCTGAGTGAAAAAAGGAATAAAACAATATACTTCAAGGTTGCATTTTATATGAAACTTTAGTAAAGACAAAGCTTATCTGTAGTGGGTCCTCACCCAAAAAATGTGTCTAAGGACAAGGAGGGTCACAGCAATGGACATGGGAAATTTGGGGGGATTATGGAAATGTTCTATATTTTAATTGTGGTGGTGGTCACCTGGAGATATATAGATAGATAGATAGATAGATATAGATATTTATGTAAACTTATCAAACCTTATACTTAAAATTGGTACAATTTGTTTTATACTATTGATACTTCAAGTTAATTAAAAAACAGGTTATTATTACCAATCAATCAGAAAGGCTAAATTCATGAAAAATGGAACTCTCAAGTACTGCTGGTAGGAGTACAAATTGATACTTTGGAAATATTTCACAGTACTTCCCCTAACTGAATATACACATACACCCTGTGACCCAGTGCTTCTATTTCTAGGTATATACTCAGCAAAAGCATCTATGTATGTTTACCAAAAGTCATTTATAAAAATGCTGATAGCAGAATGAATAATTAATTGTCATGTATTCATTAAATTAAGTCCCGTACAGCAGTTAGAACAAAGTGCAACTACATACAAAAATAGGGATAAATCTCACGAGTATACTGTGTCTAGTTTCATTTCCTCAACATTTATAGAAAATAAAAAAGATGCAAAACTATTGTATGATTTTACAAACTTAAGAAGTTGATTACTTTGGGAGGCCAATACATTAATGTGCACAGTAGTTTCTAAGGTGCTGTGTATTAGTTTTCTAGTGCTGTCATAACAAAGTATCACAGGCAGGGTGGCTTAAACACCGTAAATTTATTTTCTCACAATGTGGAAGGCAGAAGTTCCAGATCAAGGTGTCAAAAGAATTGTTTCCTCTGAGGCCTCTCCCCTAGGTTTGCTTGTGGCTGTTTTCCCTGTTTTCACATGATCTTCCCTGTGTGTGTGTCTGTGTCCTAATCTCTTAGAAGGACACAAGTCGTATTAGATTAGGGCCTAACTTAACAGACTCATTTTAACTTAATTACTAATTTTAAGACCCTATATCCAAATATAGTCACTTTCTGAGGTACTGAGGTTTAGAACTTCAACATATGCATTTTGGAGGGATACAATTAAGACCATAGCAAAGATGTATCAATAGATATCTTTTTTTCTGGGAGCTGGGGAGAGCATTTATCTTGTTCAGCGTACCACAGTATCCATTGTATGTACTGAAGTAACCACTCTCCTATGTATCTAGAATGGTACCAGTTGTGTATTGTCTTTGGTAAAATTAAGAAAATAGTCATTTGAATGATTCTTTGTCTTCTGTGATTCAAATGAGGAACTCTGGTTTGATCCCAAGACTGGAGGATGCAAAAAGATAAAGTGTTACAGATGTTATCACGGCAAAGAGTCCTTACCTGTAAGAGTAAACACTTACAAAACACAAACTGTGCCAGGCACTCTTCTAAGTGATTTCCATGTATTAACATATTTAAACCTCAGAAGAACTCTAATATCACTCCAACTTTTCACATAATGAAACTGAGGCACTTAGATGTTAAAGACCAACCTACTTAGGGAAATAAAACTACTAAATTGGAGAGCCGGGAGTTAAACCCAGGAAGTCTGGCTCCAAAAACAGTACTCTTAACCACCACATTATTGACACCCACACATACTCAAAGTTGCAAAAGATTGATTTGTCTTATGTTAATTGTCTGAGATTGCATTTGATCAAGACTATATTTCCCAGGCAATTCATGTTTAACACTAAAGTAACAGTTCTATGTTAATTACATGTTCAAAACAAGATAAAACTGATGCCTCTTCTGAGGTATCTTGAGAATACAATACTATTTCCATGGACTTCAAGCATCTGGGACTCATTCTGTATTAAATATGACTTAAAGTAAGCCAGCATTTGGTTTTTGGTTCCAATTACATTTTTTTTATACAGAGATTTTATCTTCTCAGTGTTAGTGTATAGGAAAGGAATTTTACTGTAATGGTAGTTACTAATTACATTTATTTAAATTTTAAGAGATTTTAAGTAACTGGAGATTTAATTTTCACTCTACATAATATAATTGGTAAATGACATTTCTTTCTGTTGAGATTAGTATGATGGTATTGCCAATTCTATGGTTTGGGTAAGAATAAACCACTAAGTATATTTGTACAAAGGAATCTAATGATTAAAGCAAAAGGATCATTTTTAAGATTCTAAGAATTAAAAATAAGCCTCATAGAGGTTAATAGGACAATTCTGTTTTGCCAAAATCAGAAACAAAAATAAAATTACTACTATTGTTCTATGGAAAGTCTAGATCAGAACATAAAACAGATACATTTTTGGTGATGTGAATAATATTGCAATGCATATCTTATTTGGGGGTTATTATTTAAATAGCTAACCTTTTTTATCCTTATAATTTACCCTGAGCATCTATTTTAACAATTTCACATGTATAACAACCAAATAGCTTCAAGATTTTGCTATTGTCACTTTAATTCAGTTTTAGTTTAAGTAATGTATTCCAATTTAATGCATGATTCTTGCAATTAGGACTTGAGTAGGATTAATTTTTATTCTCTTCAGTTCTTTATTGCTTTGTTTTGTCTAGACATACCCTGCATCTTCTGCAATAAACATTTGAATTTGACTTCTTAATGTTATTGAGATGTTTACATCATTTACAATGTCTTAGTAATCCATCCATCATAATAATGTCAAGTAAAATTTACGGTCCTGATGCCACTTCTAGTGACATCATGAAAAGAAGATTAACCACAAGAAACCCATTGGTGGCAAAGGACAGACAGAAAGGACGGAAGGCTCCTTTCTGTCCAGAAATTAGTCTGGTACGTTTGTAATTGTATCAGGTCTTTCTGATACAATTACAGTTGTATCAAATAGATACAATTGGTATCAAATAGAAATTTCTTGTCTTAAAGCTATACAAATTTCAGAGAAAGAGAACATCTTGATTTCTATTTTTCCAATGTTTGTTTGTTTTAAAGAATGAAGAACATAAAATATCATTTTTAATTAATGATTGATCAAATATAAGTCTCAAAGCTTTAGGGTAATTTAAATTAAATATTGGCATTTTGTATTTAAAAAGCTATGATAAAGTATGGTATTAATTTTTAAATCATTCATAACTAAAGATATTAAATTACTTGGTAAATTTTAAATATTTCCTGAAGCTTTTGTTTTTAACCTAGTGATATTTCTGTAACATTATATTCTGCTTAAAAAGATATAGTCTGTACTTGTCTGCACCAGGACTGAATCCTATCTAGAGAGATAAGTGAAAAAACCACCTACTGTGTTTATGTATAAATAGGACTACCTTCTACCCCATGGACCTTGCTTTAAAAAAAAAAATCACAGGTATCTGTTGAGACTATTTCCCAAGACTAGATTTTCATTTGCCTGTAAATCTCACAATGCTACTTACAAAAGAAATTCCAGTATTGTAAATATCAATATTTGCATTTTAAAAGGACTATTTATTGGTTTGGCAATGGGAGGGAATGACAGCAGGAAATGGATTGGAAAGAGGACAGGAGAGGGATACAATAAAGGTAGAAGGCCTCTGGGATGCTTGAATATGAAATGCAATTTCTGGTTTCCTAAGTTCCTCATTAAAAGGAAAACATAACAGCAAGAATGGAATAGCCTGGATTGATTTTTCTTTTTTTGAAATAGTGCTCACTCATAAAAGAAGGAAAGTTTTTGAAATAAAATGATATTAAGAAACTATTTTGGTTTGAGCCAATTTGCTACCTGATCAATTTAATCCACTCTCAGGCATTTGGAAAGCATTGGTTGAGCAGAAAAACATGAGGTTATGAACTGTGTGATATCAGGTAGAATTTGTAACAAAAACAAGAACAGAAATAGAAGCGATGGTACAAAAGAACCTTAACATTGCATTCATGTCTAGCATGTCACATAAACAGCAGGTATGTTTTATTCCTGGTATTTGTGTATTAGTTTTCCAGGATAAATTTCCTGGAATTTAGAAAATTAAAAAAAAAGGCTATATCAAAATGGAATGTATAAGCTGTTTCAATGAGTAGCTTGTTTATTGAAAGGCCTTAATTGGCATCTGGGTCCTGCACATAGTCATCAACAAATATGTATTAATCTTACTCTATTCAAGACCTTGAATCAGACGCTGTGGGAGACTAAAAAAATAAATGATTCTTGCCCTCTCCTATTGCTGAACCTGCACTCTACTTTGGGCCATGAGTCATTTGAAGTGACAAATCTGAAGTCCCATATGTCTCCTATGGGATTTTAGGAAAATGATTGATCTCTGTGACCTCGGCTGGTGAAGAAAGGCTTTGTGGAGGAAATCAGACTTGACCTAGATAATAAATAAGTGGGCAGTAAATAATAATAACTCATAAGCTATATAATGTTTTATTGGTTTGAAAGCACTTCACTTTGGCATTACCTCATTTATTGCTCACAATTGAGGAATGGAGAGCGAGTCTGTCACAGGCAGGATGCAATTGTTAGGAAGGAGAACAACTGGAGAGGGCTAGCATTAGAAGGAAGCGCTAGGGTCAGATAGAAAAACCTTGAATCCCAGCAGCTACAAGTTGTGGACTGCATTTTAGGCTATTGAAGTTTTTTGTGCATGTATGTGTTTGTGTGTGCATGTAAAATATTTTGAAAATGGGGTTGAGTTTTTGCTCAGATTGAATTGTACAGGTTTCTCTTTAAAGCTCAGAAAAATAAAGATCATGCAGAGTGTACCTTTGCACATTTGCCTTATCTGGAAAGGCATCTAGGATTCTTCACATAACTGGGAATTTCAAGCTGGAAGCAGCAGTTCATCCATATAATTTTTACAGTTATTATAAATTTCCCCCATGTATGAATCATGTATGCATGAAGTGTTTAGCTGTGGAAAAGGAATTAGAAAAAATCCTCTTGGGCAAACCAAGTATGCACAATAAACAAATGCCCAGGAGGAAAAAGTCTGGAAGATTGAGTTTGCTTCAGCAAATAAGAATAGTGTACAGTCTTAATTCAGACACTCCCCTTTTACTCTAAAAAATACACAGTAAAAATATAC
This sequence comes from Lepilemur ruficaudatus, assembly GCA_963574885.1. Taxonomy (NCBI): domain Eukaryota; kingdom Metazoa; phylum Chordata; class Mammalia; order Primates; family Lepilemuridae; genus Lepilemur; species Lepilemur ruficaudatus. The sequence continues at coordinate 15,333 of CAUYRT010003321.1, read as the reverse complement.
AGAAAAAATCTGCCAGTAGAGCTAGGAGAATCAGTCAGAAATTAATGAAACGACTTCCATTTAGAATAAATGAAGACAAATAAATGGCACCTGTTAAGAGCCAGAGATAATTACCTGAACTTTTCAACATTTGACAAGTATATGTATGACCCATAATAACAATGTCAAGTTAGGTAAGAGAATGTCTTTGTCTTTCTGAGACACAATGAGTTTATGCCTTTCTTACACTACAATTTTCGTGGATTTTTTTCCCTATGGCATATCACTTTACATTGAATAGATGATAAGTAATATTTCAGGCCTACATGATATAATACTTTTCAGAGTCCAGAAAAATATCAACCCTAATCTCCAACCATTTTGTAAATTCTAATTACATCTTCCAAATAATATCCAAGTGATGTCAATATAACTCATCATACATAAACTTATAAAAGATTAAAGTACATGAAATTTAGTTATAGGAAACTTTGGCTATTAAAACTTATGGTAGAAGAAAAAGTTGATTTCACTTCATTGAAAATGTCTGGATGAATGTCAAGTAAAATCATCAGCAAGAGATTAATCTTAAGTGAACATATTTATACCATTTTTTGGGGGGAAGGGAATCCAAATTTGTTAAGTATATAATGTATGACAGGTTACAGTGAATATTTTAGTTTTAGTAAGCACTTTAGAAAACTTATTTAATAATCTGAACTTTTTTGAAATATATGTTAATATCTGTATTTTAAAAATTGAAAAATTTAAATTTAGAAGATTTAATAATTTGTTCAATTTAATGGCATCCAATCTCTGATAACAAATCAGGGTTCTTTATGGACATGATGTTGTTCTTGTCTCTATTTTATGGATCATTGTCCTATCACCGCTATCCATTCCTCGTATAAAACATCACACATGTAATCAGACATGCAGGATCCTCATGCTCTTCCTATGATCCTCATTTTCAAAACTTACTTAGAATAAAGAAAGGTCTGTTAGGTTTCATTCCAATAAATTGCAAGCAGCTGTCAACTCCTACACATACATGCATTTACAGGAAAACACAGAGGCTGTAACTGCTGACACAAGGGTGGAAAGATTCAATAAGAAAAAGGCTGAAAGCACTGCTGGATGCCTAAGGACTGATCCAGGACAAAACAACTCATAAAAATGGACCTGCCTTTGTTATTAACACAGGAAAGGTTCTACAAGCCAGGAGCATACAGTACTAAGGAGGACAATGGCTGGCTCTTTGGAAACCCATGATGATGCTCAGGTCAATATTTTATTCTATTAATAACTCTGTGAGAAAAAAATGTAATGTCATATTGTTCATCAGACTGATAAGAAAATAGATCACAAAACAAGGATCATCTTGTTTTTCACACTTTAAAATATGTGAAGTTTCATTTCCAGTTCAATTTGTATACAAAAAATGCACACACACACACACACACACACATACACATATATAGTGGTCCTCAAAGCCATGGAAGCAATATAGTTGACTGCTATAAATGATGATTCTCATTGCACTAATGATAGATGAATCTTTTATCTCTAGGAAATCCCAGAGAAACAAAAGATTCTTTATTTTTCAAATAGATAAATTGAGACACAACACATCAAGTTAATTGGAAATCATATTTATTCTTCAAACCCTTCTTTAGCTAAAACACCTTAGATAAAACCTCTTCAAATAATTCTTCCTCTCAGGACAGACTCAACCACTCTGCTTCTGTACTTGCTTAGTGATATTGTCTATACTGCTAGGATAACATTTATTAGGCTGTGTTAACACTAACTGCATGCAGTGTTTTAATGGGAATTAGAAATGGCTATAAAGTTCTGGTGATGTGTGACTTCCACCTTAAAGGATGAATAGCATTAGCCAGGTGGAAATGAAGGAAGAGTACTTTAAGTAGAATAGAAATCACGGGGACACAGAGTATTAAAGGAAAAAATTCATCAGAGAAAGTCAAGATCATGGTGGTTGGACCACAGGCTGTCTTGCCAGGTAGTTAAGAGTGTGAGATGATATAAGATCACATTGTGAAGGGCTTTTGTGCAGGACAGCTACCTGCCTGTTTAATCTCAAATATGGTGCAGTGCCCAGGTAGTGTTTCAGAAGGGATATATGACCAAAGTTGTTTTAATGATATTATACTGATTATTGATTGCGTAGAGAAAAATGCTAGAAATGTGTAACTAGTGGTCATTATCCCTTATTTGGCTCATGTTCTATTTGACCATTGCTGTATTTTCTAATGTAACTAGGTGGTGACTTTAGTTGAGCACCACACAAACTATTTAGAAACTTCTTGTACTTCCGTTATCAGCTTGCCCCTGTGGACTTCTGAGAGTGTGACCCTTAGTGCACATGAACTGGTGTCGTGAAGAGCCTGGTTCATTGCTCAGCTCCACCACTTAATTGGCTGTATGACCTTCACAGTGTCTTCATTTGTAAATGAAGGTAAAACTATTGCCACTTTATGGGGTTGCCTTGAGGATTAAATGACTTAAACTGTTGCTATTAGTATGATGTTATTAGTTAGGAAGATTGTGAAAATAATCTATACCAGAAATACTGAGTGCTTGGACTAAAACAGTGGAGAATGAAGCAGATTAATTGTGAAGATACTTCTAAAATTATAATCGATAGACTTCTAATCAGATACAAAATTAAGCAAAAGCAAAAAAGAAAAAAAAACATGTTGCAGTTTAAGTTACATTTATGATTCAATGACATTGTTATATAAATAAATTATCTAAAAGTAAACATAAAGATGCAATATCTGATTAAGACATTATAAGGTTTAGAGGGATTCCAGTTAGGAAAAATATCAGTTTAAAATGGGAAGATATTTTGGAAATTTTCTCAAATGTCTGAATAAATCTTAGGGTGAAATTTAGTAGGAAATCTGTATGACTGTTTATACTTGTATGATAAAGAACAAGTATCCATTGACTCAGATCAATCTAGATAATATATAAAAAACATAAAGCAGGAAAATGAGAATTTTTTTCCCTCAATTTAGATATTTTTGCTTCTCAAAATCTTTAGCATATTTGACTCATATTTTCAATCCATTTTGTAAGTGGGTAGTTGCAGTTATTTCAGGGTTGATATATATGCAATTCGTGTGGTTGTGTCCATTTTCCTGTTCCATGACCATTGCAGACATTATTAGTCACTGCATTCATTCTCACATAGACAGATTTTGGCTTAGGAACCCTTCTTACCAGAGAGAGACCAGCTACCATCGCCAATTAAGCAGAGCTGGCACAATAGGTAAAACTTATCTGCTATTCCATATTATATTTTTTCAAATCTAAGAAAGTTAATATTTTTGTGTATGGACAAAATCTCTACAACAGGCTTGCAGTGCTCCTGACTTTTAGTTCTTTGGGGTCTAAGATACATTTCCCATTGCATTTGGCATCCTGCATAACCTCAGTATTAAAATTCACAGAATGAGTTTTGCTTGCTAAAGTATTGATTCTAAGACTCCTCTTCTCAGAGCTACTATAGGCTGATACCTTTTAAATTCCCATTTGTTTGTACATTATAGAACACTGAATAGTTATTTCACATATGAGAGACAACCAAAGCAATTCGTATGCCTGAACCAGAAAGAGGTCACTCAAGCTTTAAGTAGTCCTTTGAATGGATTGCACATATGGAGAAAGTAAAGTTATGCAATTATCAATATTTACTTAAGAGAAAAGCATTACAGGAATGTCCAGAGAAAAAAATTAAGAGGAGAAAAATACTGTGAGAAATCAGCAACAGAAAGGGTAGGTGATGCTTTTGGATCAATGCTGAGATAATTATTAGAAAAAGTTACTTAGAAATTTTTGTATTATATAATTTCAGGAAATTTATCCTTACAAAGACAACCTATCACCATAAAACTGGTGGTGGCGGGGGAACGACAGACCCACGATCTCTGTCTAGTCCAAAATTTTCTTAAATACAGCTTTTTAGCTGCCCATTGAAACTTATAGTTACTTGGAAATGAGGCTACTTTTGATGTGCATACTATTGTCATCGAGTAATGTGACTATTGGTTTTTCATTGCTGCTTCACAAATCACCACAAACTTAGCAGTTTAAGACAACACACATTTACTATCTCAAGGTTTCTGTGCACCGGAAGTCTGCAAATGGGTTAGATGGATTATCTACTCGGGGTCTCACAAGGCTATAATAAAGATATAAACTGGGTATAATGGAGTCCTCTTCCAAACTCATTGGTTGTTGAAATTCATCTCCTTGCAGCTACACAACTGAGGTCCCTGTTTTCTTGCTAGCTGTCAGTCAGAGACCACTCTCAGTTTCTAAACGCCACCCACAATTCCTTACCACGTGGGACTCATACATGTTCACAACATGAAAGTTTACTTTCTTCCAGGCCAGCATGAGTGTGTTTCTCTGACTTCTTGCTTTGCAACCAGCCAGAGAAATCTCTCTACTTTTAAAGGCGTCACCTGATTGGATCAGGCTGCAGCAGGATAACTTTCCTTTTACCAGAAAACACAGCATACAGACAGTGTCCACCAGGGGGCAGGAATTGTGGAGGACATCTAAGAATCCTGCTCACCACAGTGACCAGGTACTTTAAGGGATGATTGAAAGAAGATGTAATAATACATACTATCAAGTGAAAGTGGCATCGAGTGCTAGAGCTAATACTTTGCATTTATAGAAAGTGTCAATAAACTTTTGGTTTCTGGAAATAATGAGTATTGCTGTACAGTAGACCAGGCTATTTGCTGTACAGTAGATCAGGCTATTATGCTTCATTGTCTCTGTGAACTTAGATTGCTGGACCTCCCTTAGTCTCAGTTCCCACATTTATCAACTTGGGATTTAATAATGCCTATCTCAAAGAGTTGTTCTCAGTGTAAAATATAATATTTTCTTTAAAGGATTTTGCAAACCATAAGGAATAAAAATAAATGTGAGTCATTGTAACTGTCATGATGTATTATTACTTCTTTTTGAAGACCCAAACAGCTATAATATTTTGACTTGTTTTATTTAATCTATTTATGGAACAACATAGCTTTAACTTTTAATTTAAGGAATGTTATGATGTTTGATTTTGTGTAGGCTTTTTTCCTTTTTTTCTTCTTCTTCTTTTTTTTTTAATTTAGAAGTTACAAAGGTGCTTCTTAGCTTCTGCTGCCAGATTTAGTACACAAATTTCCAGGAGCAGCATTTGTACATCAAAGGATGTTCTTCTTAAATAATTCAGCTAATTAAATTAAAGCTGCTTCAGAGCATCCTTCAGAGTCTGGAACTTTTTTGATACTGTATTAGTTTTTTATAATGTGTCTCCAGAAGGCCCTTCCCAAAACCCAGGGAAAATGGGTAAAATACGAAGTTAGATTTTGTGTGCATGTTAATTTTATGACATTAGGAAAATAAATAAGACAGAAACTAGGCACAGGAATAAAGATCTTTTATGAACTATAAAGGAAAGTAGCTTCTTTATTATCTAAAAATATTTTAATATACACATAAAAAGCAAAAGTAAAATAAACTCGTAGAGCCTCTTGAGCTACTGTTCATGTGTTAGAGGTAGGACTGATAAGTATGTATAGCTCTCCAAAGGATCAGGAAAAAGAGGGAGGAATATGTCGAGAACACTGCAGACCAAATAAAGAGCAGCGAAAATGGAGTTTCACTGAGTCAGTATTGCTGGAGGGTAAAACATTATAGTAGGAAGGTCCATCAATCCAATTAGAGGAGGTTTATTTATTAGAATATCAAAAGTACAGAATTATGAGATTTTACTAAGTCATGAAGTTCTAAGGAGATTTTCTGAAGACTCACCTTTTTTTAAGTTAGTGATTTTGATTAAATTTCAATAGCAATAGTTTAGATGCAATGCCACATCAAATTAGCAAAACCCTGTCCTTAAATTCTTTCTAGAAATCTAATGCAGAGCACTACTTGGCAATTAAATTATTCTGTGGACTTTAAAATCTGCAATTGCAATGACTTCCCATAAAAATAAATTTAAAAATGTAATTATTCATTGTCGTGTAAGCCACATCAGTTCAAGTTAGATAAATTTTTTTGGACTTTCAGATAAATTCCTTTTAGTTATGCAATTTTTTTTTTAACAAAGAACAATACGTTTTTACCGACAGCAGGTATAAAACTTAAAGCATTTATAGCATTTTAGTCTCCTCTGAAAGATAACTTTGCCACTAAAATGATTTAATACTAACCAGAATAAAACACAGGGCTGAATGATTCAAAAGGAGGCATTTCTCATTCACTTGTTCCATTGATCGATTGGCCTTGGATATTAATAAACAGAGTGAGAGGACAGAGAATCTAAGTGGGCATGAAATAGCAAAATCTGACTAAAAATACAAATTGAATTCATGTTGCCTTAATTTTAAAAGTTAAGCACTTTATGGCAATTTACAAATAAAAAGGATATGATAGAAGATAATTTCCTAAAGTTAGAGAAAGAAGGGAGCAGGAAAAATATCAGCAAGATTGGCACAGCCCTCTGAGAAAATATGGTGTAAATGCTTAATAAGAATAACATTCTTAATATGATACTGCTATAAAAATCTTAAGTTGTCTTTTATTTTTGAAGGCCATGATCAATGCAGTATTTCCATGATGACATTTATAATTATGAGCAGAGCACTGTCATTAATATATCATCAAACATACCTCTATAGTCTTTATATACTAGTCAGTGTGTCCAGTAGATGAGTTAGATGTTGTATATATTAACAGTAATCATTGTGATTTTTCACTCTAAGAATTCCACAGGCTAGTCAAGAACTGTTGGCCCAAGTATCCACATTTTAAGGAATTTTCCATAGTAGGTCACAAGGTGCTCCTCTATAAAGTTATTTATTCTGTTCAATGGATTGAACATATCTAGCATTTATCAATCTATAGGTAGACCACAATGAACATATGCAATCTGCTTGTCTATTAAAGCAGTCACTGCATATCAGTACATGTGTATGGTATATGAAACCATTAGCATTTCCATATTTGACTTTGCATTCATCATGTAAGCCATACATCTGTATTGTCCGTCCATCTCTATAATTATCTTTAGAGAAAAATAGTCCATGTAAGCCAAGGTGAGTGAAGGTCTCCTGACAATAATAACTAACCCCTGTCAAGAAAATTTTTTATATAAACCAAACTGTGGATAATAGCAAACCTTAAATTATGCTTTCATTATTTTCCTGTCTGTGAAATCTCCACAAAGGTCCCAGGGTTAAGAACTTAGCAATACCAACCAGTGGTAGAGGTTTTTATTCAATAGGATTTTTAAATTGAATGGCTGCTAGGTTTTGCTCCAGCCCGGACTTTCTTTTAAAGGCCGTGGCCCTAAGCTGGAAATATGAAGAAGCTATAAAGTAAGGAAAGGTAGTTTTAGGGCACATTCTTTCTTTCAACGCTTTGTGCTCAAATCTTTCTGGCACCGATTTGATGAGGTAAGCAGTCAGATTGGGGAAACAGGTAAATAAGAACTTCTTTGCGTATGAAGGCAGCCAAACTACACAGTGGCAGAGGTACTTATTCTTACTGGGAAAATCAATATTCTTCAGTCAGGCTTCACCATTGAATTAGAAGACAGAAAATTATTAATATTTAGATCATATTCCTTCCCAACACCTATCAAAGTGGGGACAAAAAAAGCACCATCAGTAACCAATTGAGAAAAGCGGCACAACCTCCTGAAATATACTTCAAGATGATGACCGGGAAACTCATAGTGCATATGAATACATTAAAATGATATTCCACAGAAGTCTCTCTTAAAAGCTGACAAAACTCTGGCAATTCTCACTAATGCTCCTTGCCAGGAAGCTTAAATGAAAGCCAAATAGCAGTTGGAGAAATGATCCATAGTCTTACCAATTCTCCCATTATACTATATCACTTTCCAGATGGATAAAATTTTTTTTTTAAACTTTCATAAGAGAGAGAATTGTTTCAACTGATTTTTTCTCCTCATTCCTCCATTTCCACGATCACACAATAGTGGTTATAACACAAAAATAGCAGACCCTCATTCTTCAATTTGTTTAAAATTTCCTTTTCTGATATTTTGATTGCTAGATTATGCCTTAATTTGCAGTAGTTGGAGGCCAGTTTTTTTCTTATCTGTAAACTACAAAATGAAGCCTGATATATTAGAAGGAATGATGGATGGATGGAAGGAAGGAAGGAAGGAAGGAAGGAAGGAAGGAAGGAAGGAAGGAAGGATATGGAAAAAGGGAAGGAGGAAAAAAGACAAAAAGAATTATCCTAGATGAAACATACCTCAAGGAACAAAAGATAACTCCTTTTAATAATGTCATGCTTTATAACTAGTTAATAAGGATGTAAATTTGACAAAACAAGAGTTCCAACTACACTTGATAATAAAGCAATGTTAAATGAAAGGGGAGATTTGAGAGTAAAGGAAAGGAATTAAAGGCAAACAGTGTTATTATAATGCTAACATAAAAATTAGAAATATTAAGAAGCAGAATAAATGGGTCTAAAAATACAATAGTTAACTCTTAAAAGTAGATTAATACAGATTAAAGTTATAAGCAAATTAATAATGTGACTGTAACCTATTAGGAATGGAAAATATACAAAATGATCTAGTATAGAAATGGTGTCATGAAACAGAGAGCTGAACAAAACGAAAATTGAAGATAGATGTATAATTTATTTCAATGGAAAGAGCATATTATTCATCAGAAAATGTAGATGCAAAATTCTTCACCAATATCAAGTTTATACTATTTAAGTTATTGAGCTTCAACAATAACAATTTTTTGTACATCCTAGCTGAAAAATAGAAAAAAGAAATAAGATCAAGAACTATAATGAGGGATAATTCAGGCTGGCTTTGGATTTCTCCTTTGCAACATTTAAAGTTAGAAGAAATAAGAGCAAAGTCTACAGAAAAGATTATAAAAAAGAAATTTGCTTTCTAAGAATAATGCATCCTGCTAAGAGAATGTTAAAGTATAAGCAATAAGAAGATATCTTTACTCATGAAAAACTCAGGGCATGTACCTTTTAGGGAACCTTAAAAGAAACCAAAAAGGGGTCATGCCATTCAATGGCAGAACTCTGCAGTGCAGTGTGAAATAGGATGTATTGGGGGGAAAAACCCCATCAACTAGAAACTCACTGGAGAGAATTAGTAACATACATGTGATCCCCCAAAATCTCTTTATCTCAAAATTTAGGGTGGGTTATTCCAGTAAAGGGAACCAATGCCTGTAAGGTTTTATATATATTTATAAGGACAAAAAGGAAGGGAATATCTATGCAATTAGGAAAAATGGAAGCATCCTTGTCAGAGAAGTGGCTTTGTATCAGGTATCAGTGTCTTTCTGCTAAGCAAACACTGACCTGCTGATCCTGCTTTGCAGTAAGATGCCACAAGAGGGGACTGGACTAGCCTCAAGATCCACCAGATTGGTCGGTTATCAAAGCATTTATTTGGATTTTAAAACTTCGTTCAATTTTTATTTTCTCTTATATTAAAATTCGAATAAAATTAAACTATTAAATATTTTATTAACATAACATTTATAATATGATCTTAATTGATGGTATTTATATCCGGTGATTATTTCATTTGTCTAGTTTTCTATTTGTCCTTCTAACTATATATAAATGTAGAAATACGTCTGGAATGATGTTAACAAAAACTAACAACAGTAATTTCTAGAATTAGATACATTCTTTTTATATTTACCTTTTTCTGAATTATTTAATGTCTTTATAATAGGAAAGTATGTTATGTTTTATTAATCAGGAAACTAATTACTTTTCAAGAAATCTTGAGGCAAATACAAAAAGATGATAGATGATAACAGAAGTTAATTGTTGGTGATAAAACTATGGATGAATATTATTCTTTTGTTAACAGAAGGACATTTAAAAAAAGGAATAAAAAGAAAAAGGCCTAAAACATAAAAGTAAGAGCTATGCAATGGAAAGACAACCAATGTATCTAGAGAGTAAAGAAAACTTACCAGGTCATGTAAAGTTCTATGTCCAAAGTACGGATTTTGAATTTTAATCTGTGTATAATAGAGAGTCATTGGTAGCAAGGGAATTACATGATCAAATTTGTACTTTGGAAATGTCATTCTGACTGCTGTATGGATGATGAACTCTGGTGATAGGAGGTACCAGGTGCAAAACTAGAGGAAACAAAGCCAGTTAGAAAATTATTGTAGGGTGAAACATGCCTATCATTTAGAAGATGAATAAGGAATGAATAATATATGTTTGGTTTGAGCAACTGATTGTGCTCTTTATTTTGAGAAGGAAAATTTTGTGGTAAGTGAGTTGGGTGGGGGGAATGTTTGGAATTTGTTTTGGAAATATTAGATTCAAGATAACTTCAGACTTTAAGTGGAGATACTAATAAGATATTTGGGTATATGGCTGGAATATGAGGAAGAGGTCAAGGTTAGGGATAGAGATTGAAGATTCATCCACCTGGAGATGGTCTTTGAAACCATAGAACTGAACATAATTTTCTGTACAGAGAGTGTAACATGAGAAGGAGATTCAGAACACAGACCAGGAGCACTGCAACATCTAGAGATCTGGAAGAGAAATAGGAAACTGAAAAAAACAAAAAAAGACTCAAAAGAACATTCAGCAAGGGAGGAAGATAAACATGAGTGTGTAGAGGCATGGAAGATAGATAACATAGATAACGTTTCACTAAATGAGATGGAGGAGAGTTCAAAAGTATAAAATTTTACTGAGAGTTTATTAAGATGAGGGCATATTTGGTTTTATTCCTGGTGATATTGTTAGGTATCATAACCTTATCATTTCAGTGTATTATATGAATCAGAAACGTAATTATTTAAAAGACATGCATAAAATATGATCATATATTCTCAAAGTATATAGATTTAATCATACATTGTCTAGAAATTTGATAGTAACAACCACTGGCATTGCTTATAGAAATATTATACTAATAATTTAGACATATGTTTCTGATATTTGTGCTTAATGCAATGAATGTCATATGCACAAATATCTCTAATTTGATTTTTTGAAACAAAAATTAGCAAAAAAGAGGCTAACTCCCTAAAAATAATTTTTTAAAATTATAAAAAAAATTCTGAAGATATCTCAAGGTTAAATTTGAATATATTTATTGAGCATGTTATTCTATTGCCATTAATTTTTTATTTTAAAAAGTCCATTAAAATTTCCATATGAATAGATACCACCTCAGATTGTTAGATGCTTGTTGTCCTTTTAACCGTGGCTTCTATAGCCACCTTGACATAGTCATCTTCAAGACACAAATCTTGTGATGCTAAATTTATAATACCCCAAACCATATAAGCAACTATTCTGCATGCCAGATATTTTGCATATATAAATTCATTTAATGTTCATGGTAGTCCTGGAAAGGGAAGACATCAGCATCCCATTTAACAGATGAAAAATAGGAATGTTGGAACCAAGTTTTAGCAATCCCCAAACACCACCAGTACCATACACACATATACTATGATATCTCAAAACTCTTCAGATCTGTCTGGCAATAGATAATTCATGCATACTGGCCATAACAAAGGCCCAGATCTCTCCAATTCCTTCTGTATGATTTCTATTTTTGGTGATGTACACTCATTTTATTTTGTAAATTTTCAAAATGTCAGAGGTTGTATCTCCAACTTTCTATAAAATTCTTGACACCTTACTGTGGATGGACTGAAATATGCTGCTAACAATCAGATAATAAGATGACTATTAACATAAACATTCTTTCTCTTGGCACATATGGATCAAACTTTCGGCAGCCTTATTTTCACATTCCATCTGAATCCACATGTCATTGGAAACAACCTACTGACATATGTGGAATGTCTGTTCCTTTGTGTGGACAGACGGAGGGCTCCATCCAGGCAACTGTGCAAACACTGAGCAGTAACACAAAATAAACTCTTACCATTTTATATGAACACTGGAATCAGTATATTTTGTGAAGTGGCGAGTGAAAGGGAAGTTCAAGAATGTTAATATTTAGATATTTAGGCAGAAGAATAAATATAGGGTACAGACGTGGGATGTTTCTCTGTGTTTTAGTTAATCAATTGATTCTAAAAGCTGCTTGAGAGAAGGAATGTGGTGACCTGGTCATGGTCTGGTTTCAGAGATGGCTAACAAAGAAGCAAAGACAATGATGGTTTAAAAACAGAGACAACATGTGTAAAATAGAGTGGGAATTAGAGGGAGATAGGGGACAGATGCTTTAGTACCTTCTGGGGTCTACAACGCAGAACATAGAATGTGGATGATTTAGAAGTAAAATGGAAAACAATAGCAAAATTGGAAATGCTGGACACAGTTGCCTCACTCTGTCTGTGCAACAATATAGTCTAATGGTAGAGATAGATGTATCAAGCTTTTAGGACTTAGGCCATCAATATTGTTTAACTTCTGCATTAAAATGATGCTTGATAAAAATACCATTTCATTATTTATTAGTTAATAAAGTACTTTTCCAAAAGGAAAATCTGATCAGCCAATAAAACATTATGTTGCTTTTGATATATATAATAGAACTTGGCAATTTGACAATACAGTGGAATTCTTGTTTACTTGGTAATCTCTTGCAAGGTTGGTTATATTGACTCAACCGTAAGACACTGATCAATTCAAATACCATGACACAGTTAAAGTCTTAGTCCTGAAGAATTTGTGTGATTACCATAAGAGATGCAAGACCCTCTAAGTCTTTGTCAGAGGTGTTTTCAGGAAGACTAAAAGGGACCATGATATTGTTTATAATGGCCAAATTTTGTATAAGAGACTTTGTACAGAGATTTATGCTTGGTTTCTCTCTACTCATATTTAAACTGGTAGAACAAATATGGAGTTATTAATATAAATCTTAAAAGAAGATATAATTTAAAATAAACATAAATAGGGATCTGTGGATGCATTAACTGTGTAATTTTCTAGTATATACATAATCAATACAGTAAAATAGAAGGAGCTTACTTCAAAACTGCACGTATATGGCATGGAAATGTCAGAACAAACAAAAATGTGTTTAATTTACAAAATATGATATCAAATATGTATCAGAATTTTAAATTTACCCATACTTAACTAGAATCAATATATCACAGAATGTTTTGAATAAATGATAAGTGAATCATCAATATGTACATATATGTTTTGGTTACATATATTTGTTTTATATATATGTGCATGTGTATGAGTGTATATGTATATAATATATATCTTTAAATTGCTAGCTGTTTATAGCTAGAAATGTTCAACATTGTATTAGTTTATAAAAATAAATATATGCTTCAGTTGTTATGAAACTCATAAGAAAACCTGCATATTGGCTGTACATACCCTTGTAGGCTAGATGTGAAATCAGAACTCCTTTCAATAACTACGTCATAGGAAACTGAGTCCTTTTATTCCACCAAAATACATCTGATCCAATCATGATTTGGTTTAGATCACTGCCTTATATAGAGGTAGTAGTGGGGATCACCATCCTGCAGAGAAGGAAAGTCTATAGTAATATATATACATAGAATCCCACAGCTTTGTTTATTTATAGAAATTATATAATAACATTAAGAAGAAGAAGAGATGGGAGAAATGGAGGAGGAGGAAGGAAAGGAAAAGGATGAGAAAAAGGAAAAATGGTCCATTCAAAGAGGTGTATTGAAGTCAGAGGACCTGAGCTAGGTACTTTTTATTCATTATTATTCTCTCAAGCCCTGTTTATCACCCTTATTTAGTGGTGAAGAAATTGAGGCTTAGAAAGATTAATTGTTGTATACAAAGTCAGGAGTGGCTGAACTGGATCATTGTACCAAATCCATGAGGCTCCAACATTGAGCCTCAATTTTCTTTTCCCTGTTTTGATGGGGATGCAAAACAAGTTTAGTCATCCACAAATTAGGTAGTTACTTATGTGATGGGATTGCTCTCTTGATTCAAATTGTCCCTTTTGCCATCCCACTATAGGGCCCCAAATCGTTATTCCTAGGGATATTTCTTTGAAATACAGAACAATTTCCAGACTTTCCTACTAAATAAAAATTATTTAACTCATGTGTTCTAGTCATCATGCTTCATTAAGAAAAAACAAATGCAGGGCAGTTTAATTGTTAGTGTGGAGACCAAAAGAAAGATGGAGAAATTAAATAATAAAAACCATTGGCTCATTAGATTTATACTATAGCAAATGAACTGTTTTGTAGCCCTTGAATACAAATGAGATTTCATTGATATAAAACTGATTTTTCCTAACACGTTATCATTAGCAACATTCATCTTCCTTAAGGGATTAAAAATAAACCTCTATGATTTAGTCAATCAGAAGTGAAATAGTTAATACAGCTAGGCTCTGTGTAGGCAAAGACAGCTGAAAGGACCCTTCCATGTTGGTTAGTTAAAAACTTCCAGGGGAATCGGAAGAGACACACTTTTTCCAATGGCATTATCCTCCATGGGAATATAGTCAAACCTCGGAGAGAACAACAGATGGTATGAAGTGATTATATGAAATACACATTACCATGGGGCTAAGAGAATAAGATACTGGTGTTTGGAATCAACTAGTTGCGTTAATTCTCAAGTATGTCTTTTAGTAAGTATGTTTAGTAAACATATGATTATGAATTATTTTCTCACAAGCATCTTCTTTATCTGTGAAATGCAGATATTAATAGAATTGATTTAAGGCTTAATTTTGGCAGTATATGTAAATCCTTTTTCACAGAATCAGGGACAATACGTATTACTAAATGATGGACCTTATTATCATCTTCATCATAATCATCATCACCTTATTCTTCCCAACTAGATTCACATTTAGCAAATCAATATAAGCTTCACTATCTGTAATGAAAGTCCCTGGAGGATTGACTTATGAGATACGTACTTGCTGAAAGAAGTGTTACAGATTCACAGGTTTCAGAAGAGGTGTTCCCTTTTTCCAGCTTTCCTCTCAAAAGATCAACTGCACAGCAGTGGCTGGTCCTAAGCCACTCTTTTTTTGGTCTTAATGATGCACACGTATGCCAGATATTTGGCACCTTTGTCAATTTAAATGCTGCCTCAAATTCAAAGCTTTCATCCTTCCTAATTTGTTCTCTAATCTAGCCTATGATTCAATTTAGTTGAAGTCAGAATATAATACATATTTTTCTTCAAGCGAATACATTTACCCTTTGACAGGGAGGCCAATTAGGTTAAAAGATATTATAATAAAAATGTTTATTATTTCATTCTTGATAAATTGGTAATGTGAATTTTTTAGGCTAGTTT